>JBBPMD010000845.1:0-12746 GCA_038090095.1 Zangia roseola | reverse complement strand
AGCCTTCGTAGTCATGTGATCTGGAACTTATCCTATTGGACGTAAGATCCGAAGGCTGTTCATTTTGTGGCAGCCAATAGGGTTGTGTTCCGAGCATAGGTTTTGCATGAGGCGAAACACGTGTTGGTCACGTGACTTCAAAAGGTAAATGTGTCGAAGACCATTGTCCCACTTGTGACACGAGTTTGTTGATGAGCATAGGGGTCGAAGAAGATAGGGGCTTTGGAAACATTTGTAACAGTCTTGTATTGGGCCAAGGCCCTGTTAACCATGATGTACGACCTCATTGATCATGCAGTTGCTGCAAGTACTGAACACCCTGACTTCAGTATTCCATGTTTGCGATTTGTGGAGGCCGGTTTAGCTCTCACATACACAGCTACGGGCGGGGGGGGTCTAGGTCCACAAACCGTAAGGCAGGCACGGTGTCCATTGCATATCTTGTGGAGGAACTGATCCCACTGGCACATGATGATTCCTTTGTCAAGTTTATCCATAATGGCACATGTCGGCCCATTCCAAACCTCACTGAGTCCGACAATGAAACCACCAAGTTCCTGGCGTTCATGCAACATGTCCAATATGTCAAGACCGGTGGAATGGCCTATATATCAGACTATCAAGGTGAGTGTTACACAATCACATTTTTTTCTTACTGACACCATGATTAGGCTGTCCTCCACTTCTAACAGATCTGCAGATCCTCACCCACCCATTAGTCTTGTCACATGCAATGAAACAAACAACCAAATGACAAAGGTTGGATGTAAAGTGGAGTGTGAGAAGAGTGTTCTCAGTCAAGTGGTTTGAGTGTAGAAAGCCAAGTAAACTTTGATGGTTTACTCTGGCGCTGATTGCATGGTTTATATACTACTACATGTGTGGCTGTGTATTTATTACATAAGCGTCGTACCATTCCTACTATTAATCCTATTGGATGATAAGGAATGATGATGACTGATCATAGGGGTTGGTCCCTTGATGCTGATGCGTCAGGTAACCATGAGGTATGTCATAATTGATGTGGCAGGAGAACGTTCCTTGATGGAAACGTGTACTGCTTCTAACCATGATCAGATCTGTGATATATTAAATAATGCTGTCATTGGCTGTGTTAATGTGGCAGCCAATAGGAACGAGTTCCGAGAACAGCCTTGGCATGATGCATGATTACATAAGCGTTTGGTCTAAAACCTTTGAGGGTTGAAGACTTGAGTGTTCGTCTTTGCTTTTGTGTCATAAGATTGGAAGAAGATAGGGGCTAGATGTGCGTTCGTAACATGCAACGTGTATCTGATATCCAATGCTAATCCATTTGCTCTACCCTAGTTCCATTGGCCAGGGTGCAAATATTTTTTGCGAAGGCAACCTTGAGAAGGGAGTAGAGCAGTTCGAGAGTCAGCATCTCTGCAATGTGTATTGCAAGTGGGTAGGTTTCAGGCTCTCTGAATTTGACAGGCCTGCCATAGGGAATTCTGCGGCAACTTCAGCAATTGTATATGTCCCAACCTCGGGTCAGCAGTGAGTATTTAGTTGGGTATTTAGTTGGGTCCTCAATCTTTGTCACTTCATACTATGTTCTCCTCTCTCATCAATCAGCTCTGTGATGCATATCATGTATTGCATTTGTCTATATATTATTTTGGATGCTACATAATCAGAACAAGGTGCTCGAGGTCACTCTGGTAATCTAGACATACAAGGCAGGCAATATGTCCAAATATGGCATTGCACGTGATGACTTAGAGCACAGCTATCCGGCTTTCCATAGGAATCTGTGTCATCTACGCAATCAAGCCTGCATCACCCACAAACGTCATATACCACACATGGAGGCTCAACGGGAAGCATGGCAGGCTCAAGCAGGTGTGTCTTGGCACCTCATGGAGACAAATTTCAATGTGTTGGGTGTGTTTCTTTCATTTTCCTTTCATGATGCAGGCCGGAGGATCGTTATGCTCATTGGTGGATTTCGCAGATGCAACACCAGATGTGCCCTGCCCTGCAATTTCCAGCTGCAAGAAGCACAGATGAAAGCCACAAGAGTATTCTTTTCTGCTGCCACCTGCTGAAAAGCCTGACACTCGCAATGCTCATCGCAATACTAAAATGAAGCACACGGGATATACCAATGAGTGGAATATTTTGTTCCTCCCAACATAACTTAGGTGAATTCAGCATCAGAGGATATGATGCAAATGGAGTCCCTCCACCGGGCCTCGCCTGGTAAACACCCACAAAAACTTCAGGAGTATAAATTTCCCCCTCTGTCTTCAGACCACCCGAATCCAATTGCCAAAGGTCTCATAAAGAATGTGGAAAGTCTAGGCAAGCACACCAGATGAATTGAACCCACAGTGAGCAATTCGAACCCTTCCAATTTAGACCATGGTCTCGAAGCAGTTGCGTGAAATACACCAGAAACAGACATGACGCGACACCCATGAAAGCTTCACAAAATCTCTTTTCTTCCCCCACCTCCAGAAAAGCCCCAACAGTCTCCCCGCCGTCCCCCACAATGATAGAAAATACTGCAGAGGTAGATTTCACTCCACAGGAGCCTGTCCCTGGGGACTCTCCTGGCCTCTCATTTCCCAGTGTGTGGCATGAAGAATTTGATGCCAAGGTGGTATCAGTGTTGCGCCATAGTGAACAGCTTGTGCAGCTCAATGCCATAGAGCAACAGCTGCAGGTGCCAGGTAGGACCTTCCATATCATTGATTTATGTGCCTCACTTCAGGATACTCCTTTCCAGATGAAGAGACCATAGCCAATGAATGTCATCGACTCGAGTGTGAGAACTGGAAAGTCAATGAGCACATCATCGGCAGTAAGCTGCCTCATAATCCAAGCAAGTGCAATTAATTTACCTGATGGCATACTAGATACATTGGCTGTGTGGATCAAGTATGAAGATCACCCAATACCCTGCAAGCACGCCTACAATGAAGAGCATGACAGGCCCATTGTGAATGCCATGAAACAATTTCAAAAGCAATTTACCGAGGCGGCTCTGCAATGGCAAGTGTTACTGCAGGAATGTAAACATCTATTGCAAAGATTGAATGAAGTGCAATCTTCACTTCAGAAGTTAACAGTGTAGATATCACGTAGAATACAATGTAATGTATATATCATGGACCGCCCAAAGATCTGCCATTGCTACAAATTGATTGGGCACAACTCTGCAAGCACTGTGGGATTACTTGCGTCCATTCTCACCATGTCTTCCCCTTGTGGAGCCCACCTCGTAAGTCACATATGCATATTTCATTTGCTATTCTCTCACTGGGCACCATTGTGGATGACCACGATCATCCTGCCATCCGCGCAGTCACCCATTATGAGCCCTAAGGGCAAGAAACCGCAGCCAAACTGAGGGCCACTTGCATCGTCCCCTCCTGGCAATTAGTAACTGCTGAGCCCCCTTGGAAATGATCACGATCTTACCACGGGCCAGCCGATATCTGGTCATCCCCATCCACCAGGCTTTGCAAATGATTGCAGCGACTGGACAGGCTCATGCATATCCTACCATCTGTGTGATTCACCTGTGCTTGGATCCTTTGCTGGGTCCTGCTACTGCATTGTGGGCCTGCCCATATCCCTTTATCCACAATTTCCACCCGCCAGGCTCTCTCTGACCTGATTCCAGCCACAGTGCAGGCCCACCCATGTCACTTCATCCACATGATTCCCACTTGCTGGAATCTCTTGTTAATTGCTGCTACCATCGTGCAGCCCTTCCCATAGCCATTCATTCACATGATGTCCACCTGCTGGGCTCCCTCATCGGTTACTGCGAGTACAGCATAGGCTCGCCTGTACCCCTCAATCTGCACGATTCCCACCTGCTGGGCTCTCTCATCATCCACACAATTTCCATCTGCTGGGATCTCTCATTGTTTGCTGCGGCCATGGCACAGGCTTTCCTATATCCGCCCATCCGCACAATTTCCACCCGCCAGGCTCCCTCATCAGGTACTGCGAGTACAGCATGGGCTCACCCGTACCCCTCAATCTGCATGATTCCCACCTGCTGGGCTCTCTCATAAGCGACTCCGGCCACTGTGCGGGCCCACCTGCATCCCTCCATCCACATGATTTCCACCTGCTGGGATCTCTTGTTGTTTGCTGTGGCCATGGCACAGGCTTTCCCATATCCGCCCATCTGTGTTATGTTTTCTTTCTTTTTATCTTTCTTCATTACTTTGCTACTGTTTGTAACTACAGAGATTGCCTTTGGGCCTCAGCATATGCTGTCTGAGTCCCACTTATGCTATCTTCACTGACTCGCTCTAATTCCACTTACCTGATGGACGCATACTTTACATCATATCTCTCTCGTCATCTTCCATTCACTTCACATCCTGACTCATAGCTTATGACTCACATTTCTGTTCTTCATCGCTATGACTCGTCCTTCCTATTGTCTTGGATATATCAGGTCTTGGTCCATGCCCTCGCCCTGACATTATTTAAACCCTCAATATGTCTCATGTATTCTCTATTCTTGATCCACTCAATCATATGCTCGATTGTCTGGCCACTCTTGGATCACCCTTAAGAAAGTCAACTATCTCTAGTGTGACTTCACCTTCAAACCCTCGTGTGTAGTGTCACCTGTCAAGTGCCACTACCTACTTGTATTCCCCTCAGTCTCTATGAGCCTTTTGAGTCTATGTTAAGGCCTACCCAGCTTTATCATAACAAAGGATCAAGAATCTCTTCAATGCCCTGCCTTTGTTGCAGTAGGCAATTATATCACCCTGTCATCACACTGCCCTCGACTCGACACTGCCCGGTGGAACCCCCTGCCCACAGTACACATCGACTCAGATCCCTCTGATCCTGAACACCACTTGCCTTCCAGTGAGAGCTCACTTGACACCACCATCGCTGATCTTGAAGATCAGACTGATCATACCTTGTCTCAGCAGCTATCTGCACAGCTGAGTATTCCCCATGTCCCCACTCCCCCATCACCCACTCCGATTGCCCTCACCAGCTGTATCTTCGGAACCAACCCCAGACCCACATCCCTACCTGGACCTTCAACATCTCTTCATACCCCCACCACCATGTCTCACAACAAACCCACTGAACTCCATCTTGGAACTCCCGAAGCCTTTGATGGCTCCTATGATAAGGCCATCCCATGGCTTTACTCTGTCTCCACCTACCTCCTTGTCAATGAGGACGTATACAACAATGACACCAAGAAGGTCGCCTACACGCTATCCTTCATGACCAAAGGGTCTGCTTCTACCTGGGCCGACACCTTTCAACAAAATGCCCTCACCGCCTCCCCCCCCAGCTTTGGCACCTGGGCACAGTTCTATGCCGAGTTCAAGAAGGCATTTGAACATAAGAATACCAAGGGAAATGCCCTCTCCTAGCTCACAACTTATTGTTGCACCTCTGTCTCTGATTTGCCTACTTATGTAGCAGAATTCAAGAACCACGTCACCATTTCAGGTGTCACCTCAGCTGAGGTACTCATCCAGTACTTCTCCCTCAGCATCCCCATGAAACTCATGCACCACATCATGGCAATGGACACCATACCCACTACTCTTGACCTTTGGTACAAGAAAGCTATTCACTTCAAGACACAATGGGACTGTGCTGATGACCTTGCTGGTCGCACAAAGAAACCCACCACCCCCTTCCTCACTTCCTACCCTTTTGCCAAGAAAGAATGTGACTCCAACGCCATGGATGTTGATGCTGTTTGCATCCCCAAACTTACCTCCGAAGAGTGAGACTGCTGCTTCAAGAACAATCTCTGTCTCTGCTGTTGAGAACCTGGCCATCACACCACTGATTGCCCAAAGTTTACTTCCACTTCCACCAAAAAACCTGCCAAGAAGGTCAAAATTACTGCCACCCCTGCCGAAGAAGTCCTGGCTCTTATAGAAGTTGAGGATGATGACAATGAAGATGAAACACCCACAGTCAAAAGGGTATTTCCAGGTTTTTGAAATGTGGAACTGATTCTATGCCAGTTTCCTCTTCCACCATGTATACTAGCCCTGTACTTTTAGCCGATTCAACTTGGAAAGCAATCCACATTGCTTCTCAGCTTTTCGATCCGGCTAGTACTCGCAAAGTCATAGATGTTTCCCCCCTCATTGACTTTGGTGCTGATATCAACTGTATCGATTGGGACTTTGTCAACAAACATTGATTCCCAAAAGCCTGCCTCGACACACCTATCCCTGTCCACAATGTCGATGAAACTGTTAACCAGAAAGGTGCCATCAGGTTCACCACCATCCTTGCTCTCTGCCTCCCTGACAAAAGAATCCACCACATTAAATTCTTTGTCATGCACTGTGGTACTGAAAATGCCATCCTCAGACTTCCCTGGCTTAAATGCCATAACCCCATCATCGACTGGACAGCCCACTCCCTCTCCTTCCCCAAAAATCCTACCTTCCCCACTCCACCTGAGGTATTAGAACGCGTTGCTCACAATGAAGCCTTGGCAAAAGCAGCCAAACTCTAACCCCAAGTCATCCAAACCCTCCGCCCCCCTTGGATCGCTGTCATCGACTCCATTCATGATGAAAAACTCTTCAACTACCTTGAATCCTACTCCGGTGAACACAATGTAAACCGAGAAGTCCATCACTATCAAATTAACCACATAAGGAAAATTGGTTCTCACTTCACCTGTGGTGTTCTCCCCTCTACCAATAAAGTCACCACTGCTACCAAACTCACCATCGCAGCAGATGCTGCAACACCCAAAACCACCCACTGTTGGAATACTCCGACTTCTCTTCCGTCTTTTCCAAAGAATCGGCAAACCACGTTCCCTCCTCTCGACCCTATGATCACAAAATCAACATGGACAACTCCTTCATTCCCAAAATCGGGAAAATCTACCCCCTTTCATCTGACAAAAAGAAGGTCACCAAAACCTTCCTCAAAGAAAACCTCACCTCTGGAAAGATTCATCCTTCCAACTCACCCCAAGCCTCCCCCTTCTTCTTCATCAAGAAAAAGGATGGGTCTCTTCAACCCTGCCAAGACTACTGCTACCTGAATGAACACATGGTTTGCGATGGATATCCTCTTCCCCTGATTTCCGACCTTGTCGATAAACTCAAAGACGCCCAATTTGTTGTGATAAAGCCGGGTAGGTCTTAGTGTAGACTTAAAAGGCTTGTAGAGAGAGGGTTCAAAGGTAAAGCCACACTCGAGATAGTCGACATTGGGGTGATCTGAGAGTGGCCAGACAATTGAGTGTATGATTGAGTGGATCAAGAATGGAGAATACAGGAGAAGTATCAAAGGTTTAAATAGTGTCAGGACGAGGGCACAGACCAAGGCCTGATACATCCGAGACAATAAGGGAAATGAGTCATAGTGACGAAGAGCGGAAGTGTGAGTCATAAGCTATGAGTCAAGATGTGAAATGAACGGAGAATGACAAGAGACGAATAACATAATGTATACATCCATCGGATCAATGGAATTAGAGTGAGTCAATGATGATAGCATCAGTGGGACTTGTACAGCATACGTGTAAGCCCAAGGGCAATGTCTGTAGTTATGAACGGTAGTGAAGTAACAAAGATAGACAAAGAAAGAGAGAAAATGTAACACAAGTCTTCACCAAGTCTGACATCCGATGGGGATACAACAATGTCTGTATCAAAGATGGACATCAATGGAAAGCTGCCTTTATTACTCACAAAGGCCTCTTCGAACCGACCATCATGTTCTTCGGTCTCACCAACTCCCCCACCACCTTCTAATGTTTCATGAATGATTCATTCTGCAACATGATCACTGAAGGTTGGCTTGTCGTCTACATGGATGACCTCCTTATCTTCTCCCCAGACAAAAAACTTCACACAGAACGTACTTGTTATGTCCTCAAACAAATGAAGGAACTTGACCTTCATCTCAAACTCAAAAAGTGTCAATTCGCTGCCAAGGAAGTTGACTATCTTGGCATGATCACCTGCCCAGGCGAACTTGCTATGGACCCTGTGAAACTCTCTGGCATTGCAGACTTTAAGGATGTCCACTCTTTCCTCAGTTTCACCAACTTCTACTGGCGATTCGTCCCTCACTTCTCTGAACATGCTTGACCCTTGATCAATCTCACCAAGAAAGATCAACCCTGGTCTTGGGTCTTGGACTGATACCCACCAATCCACCTTCCTTGATCTCAAGGCCAGCTTCCTTGCTGAACCCGTCCTCCATTTCCCTGACCTCACTAAACTCTTCGCCATCGCCACTGATGCCTCCAAATATACGTCCGGCAGTATCCTCCTCCAAACCGACTCTAATGGTGATTGGAAACCTTGCTCTTACCTTTCACAATCTTTTGCTCAAGTGGAACGAAACTACGATGTTTACGATCGCAAACTCCTTGTGGTCATCCATTCCCTCAAAGCATGGCGACATTACCTCCACAAACACCCCTCTCCCATCATGGTCTTTTCCAACCACAAAAACCTCACCTATTTCTGACAACCCCAAAACCTTAATCGTTGCCAAGCCAGATGGCTCCTCGATTTAGCCAACTTTGACCTCTCTTTTTCCCATGTCCCCGGAACCCTCCTCACCGGCCCAGATGCCCTATCTCACTGTCCCAATCATATCTTCGACAAGTCAGATAACAAGGATGTTATCCTACTCCCAGACTCCCTCTTCATCCGCTGTATTGATACCCACCTTTTGGATCAACTCCGATCCTCCTCCTCCTCCAATCCCCTTGTTCTTGACTACCTTCAATCAATGGACGGCAGTCTCCCTACATCCTTCTACTCTCATTTCAGCGATTGGAAATACATTGACAGTGTGTTATCCTATCAAGATCGCATCTATGTCCCCTCCTCCAGAACCCTCTGTCACAACATCATTTCCCATTGTCATGATGCTACCTCCGCCGGTCACCCTGGCTACTTGAAAACTCACCAACTTGTTGCCACTGACTTCTGGTGGCCTGGACTTGCCAAATTCATCTGCTCCTTCATCTCCAGTTGCGCCCTTTGTCAACAAATGAAGGCTAACACCCACCCTACCATACCTCCCTTCACCCCTATCCCCTCCTCCTGCACTCGCCCATTCCAACAAGTCTTGTGCAATCTTATCACTGACCTACTGACCTCCAATGGTTATGATTCTCTGTTGGTCATGGTTGACCATGGCCTTACTAAGGGGGTAATTCTCTGCCCTACTAAGAAAACGGTGACTGCCAAAGGCATTGCCAACATATTTTTCCACAAAGTTTATACCCGTTTTGGCCTTTATGACAAAATCATCTCAGATCAAGGACCACAATTCACCTCAGCCTTTGCCAAAGAACTGGCTTGCTTCATTGGTTATAAACTCACCCTCTCTACCGCCTATCACCCCCAGACTGACGGCAAGACAGAACAAGTCAACTAGGAGGTCGAAACCTACCTATGTATCTACTGCCACAATAATCCTTCTGCTTGGGCCAGTTACATCCCTATGGCTGAATTTGTGCATAACCACTGCCCCCACTCCATCACTGGCAAATCCCCCTTCTTCCTGATGATGGGCTTCAAACTCCATCCTCTCCTCATGACCCTATCTTCTTTGGACCTTCCCACCGTAGAAACATGCCTTACAGTAAGTCCCTTTCCACAGCCTGCGATGAAGCCCTTGCAGCACATGATCTCGCCCGAAATGTCATGAAATCACAATCTGCACATGGTTTCAAACCCTTCTCCAGAGGTGATATGGTGTAGCTAGAAGCTCATAACCTGAAATGTGATCTCACCTCTCCAAAATTCACCCCAAAACATGAAGGACCTTTTACCATCACGAAGGTCTTATCTCCCCTCTCTTACCAACTCTGCCTCCCTTCCACTTGGTGCATCCACCCCGTGTTCCATACATCCCTCTTATCACCCTATCACAAAAACACTGTCCATGGACAGAACTTCTGAACCCACCTCCTGACCTCATTTCAGGAGAAGAAGAATATGAAGTTGAAAAGATCCTTCATCACTGTGGTAACCCACTATCTCGTTCCTATCTGATCCGATGGAAAGGATACACCACTGAAGAGGACTCCTGGGAATTGGAGTCAAACTTGTCTAATGCCCCTGATATCTTAAATGCTTATAAATGTCTCCATTCCCTCCTTCAACCCTCAGTCTCTTCATCCTCCAAACCCACCAAATGCACAAAAAACCCCTCTGTTCGTCGTGTCTCATTTGACATGTCCTCCACATCTACCACCAATGTCACCTCCCTCCTCACTCGCCTCTCCAACACCCCATCCATATCCACAGTTTCCTCACTTACCCCGTTGTCCACCCCAGCATCCCCTACTTCTGTCCTTGCTGAACCAGGTCAGGATGCTGCCATTGAAGAAGTCTGGTGCCCCTCTTCCCCTTTTGTACCTTCTTTCCACCCTGTTTTTTCAGTAGACTTACCCTCTTCTGCCCATCACCTAGTGAACACTCCCCGCTCCACTGACTCTGATAACTGTCTCCACCACCTCCTTACTGACCCCCAACTTGCTGTTCCCATCTCTGTCCACCTTGACATGGGATCCCCCCTCTTTTCCTTCTATCAGGCGTATATCCAGAACGAACGACTCATGCCTGCTGCACATACCTGCTCCCTTGTCTCCACCCAATGAGGTCCCCTCCTCACATCTAACCTCTGTTCCATTCAGAACGAAACTCGAGAACACCTCCTTGAGACAATGCATCAACTCGAGATGACCGACTTCCTCAAGGACCTAGACTGCTACCTGATCGAAATGGCACAACAATGCCTTATCCCCTATCCTATCCTCCCATTGGCCAACCGCATCTCTCCCCCTCACCCCACCACTACACCATCTGCCTTGTCTTCCCCTCTTAACTCCGAAGAAGAACAAGTCATGGAACAACAGGAGCAGCTGTGGACAGGTCGATGTCATACCGACCATCTGAATCCTTCACACCCATGTTACAACCAGGTGTGTTATTCTTGCTGACACCTCAGCCATTTTCAGGTTGACTGCCCTGCCTACCAATGTGGTCGATGCCTCTGTTGGCACCCGGGCCATTACCCCAATCGCTGCCCCCTTGAATACTGATCCCCCGCTCCTAGTCCTCCCTCCTCTTCGTCCTCATCATCCCGACATTCTCACACATCCTCTTGATCCTCTTGCCATGCATACCCTGTTCCCCCGCCTGTCTTCTCCCATTCCTCAGACCCTGCATTGAGGTCCATCTCTCCCTGTGTTGATGATCCCATCGACGAAGTCAGTTATGCCAACATCACTGGCAGTCCAGGAGCTTACACTTGGGATTTCTAATTTAAGTCTTAACTAGTAGCTTGACACTAGTAGGGGGGTAATGTTATGTTTTCTTTCTTCTTCCGTCTTCTTTTGTTACTTCACTACCGCTTGTAACTACAGACATTGCCTTTGGGCTTATGCATATGCTGTACGAGTCCCACTTACATCATTCTCATTGACTCACTCTAATTCCACCAATCTGATGGATGCATATCTTATGTCATTTTCCCTTCGTCATCTTCCGTTCATTTCACATCTTGACTCATAGCTTATGACTCACATTTCCGCTCTTTGTTGCTATGACTCATACCTCTTATTGTCTCAGATATATCAGGTCTTGGTCTGTGCCCTCGCCCTGATACTATTTAAACCTTTGATACTTTTCATGTATTCTTCATTCTGGATCCACTCAATCATATGCTTGATTGTCTGGCTACTCTTGGATCACCTCTGAAGTCGACTATCTCTTAGTATGACTACTATCTTCGAACCCTCATGCGTAGTGTTGCATGTCAAGCGCCACTACCTACTCGTATTCCCTCAGTCTCTATGAGCCTTTTGACTCTACACTAGAGCCTACCTGGCTTTATCCTAACAAGATCCTTTTTGTCAATGGATCCATCATTTAGCTTCATCAGCCATCCTTCTGAGAAGGTGGCTCCTCGCCCCTTACTCATTTTATTGAGTAAGGTTAATGTAACAAGTAAGAATTTCCTAGAGGGATGTGTGGGAATGTGTAGCGATGAGAGCTCATGAGAAGTGCTAGGCTTGTTATCGGGGTTTAATGTATGTGAGTACACCCAAGGGTTCTCTAGATTATAGTGGTGAGGAACCACATGTATCTTCCTTGGGTTGTGCACGCTGGCACCTTCTTGATGATGATGACTATGTCCTTGGCTCATCTCTGGTCACTGCCTAGTCTCAGCTCTTGACATAAGTCCTTGTGTCCTTCTTAGAATGTAGTTTAATGAGTATTCACTCAGAAGATGAGGTGAGAACTTTAAGTATAAAAGAACTGAGGACTTAAGGTCCTACAGTAATACTACTTATACTATACAGGATGGCAGTGCTAAAGCTAAGTATGGTAAGTGCACTGTCATACAATAATACATAAGTGTCTGAAGTATTGGCAACATGAGGATAACATGTCTGATGCATGAGGTGGTGGTTAGAATGGAAGTAAAGAATGTATGCCTTGTGGTGATGTGTGTGTATCACATGTGGTCAGATCTGCCATGATAGAAATGGAAGATGAGATCAGGAGATCAAGCATGGTACGATGCAATCATAACAGTCAACATCTTTGTTTCATCATTGTACTTCTGTTTGTTGATGTGGAAGGATTCAACCATACTAAGAAGCCATCTGTTGGCATCTTCTCCTTTGCCTGAAAAGTCTTCAGGAAAGCCTTCCTTGAGTTCTCCTTTGTCTGACATGTCTTCTTCGTCTTCTTCAG
>JBBPMD010000844.1:0-12759 GCA_038090095.1 Zangia roseola | reverse complement strand
CCACCATGCTAAGCCGGCTTGTTTAAGGCCGTAGATTGCACGCAATAAGCGGAGCACTTTGCCTTTTAGTTTCGGGTTGGTGAACCCTTCAGGAAACTCCATATAAAGTTCCTCTTCCAGTAATCCATAAAGGAAGGCTGATTGGACATCAAGTGCCGTTAAGTACCAGCCATTAAGTGCAGCAAGGGCAAGCATGCATCGCACTGTCTCAAAGTGCACAAGCAAGCTTTCGGGCTCCGACGACGGACAGCTATATATGCCCGAGCTCTCGCTCGAGGCATCTTGTCTTTCCTCTCCATCGTCGGGCTCGCTTGCTCCTCTCTCTCAGTGCTCTCTGTCGCGTTTTTGTCACCATGGCTCCACTCACCCGTGCCCGTTCTACTTTTCCCGACTCTTCTGCAGGTCCCATCCCAGACCCGGCTATGTCATCTCCTAGCTTCCCCACCGTCCCTGACGGATTGGCGGGTTTAGCCATCACCCCTGTGGTGTCCCCCTCCTCTAACCGAGGTGATGGGCCATCAGATGCCCCTTCCTCCCCAGGCCCTCTGCCCGGGGTGGATGCTTCCCCAAAAGACCCTGAGACCCCCGCCAGGATTCCTCTGGCAGAGGCCATCAGAGCTGCTGAGCATGTCCCTCAAGTCCTCGTCCAACCCCCCTCGGGCTCAGACGGACCCTTGACAAGCAGACTACTTGTCCCGGTGACACCAAACCGCCCCACAGCTCAGGTCCACCCTCTCTCAGAAGGATCTGCTTCAGCAAGCCCGGCCCCAGCCCCACCAAAACACCGCCGTGGGCGTGGCACCCGCGACCCTCCCTCCCCAGCTACAGCTGCTGCCATCTGCGCTCCTTCTCGGGAAGCTGTCCAGGAAGCTGCATGGAAGGTTGTTGCTTCCCAGGAAGACTGGGTGCGCTCCGTCGCCCTCCAATCCATCGATTTCTTCAAACACTATGGCGCTGGCAACTGGGAAAAGTTTGCCATGTTTAAGGCCGACTTGGCCCTATTTACTCCCGGCTTAGACCTCTCCGCTGAGCTGGCTGCTTTGGAATTGGGTATGTCCTCTCCCGATTTTTCTCCTGCTTCTTCCGAAGCTCTCCATTACAATTCGCACTCCCGTTACGTGCTTCCTCCATTACCGTCCTCTTCTGCACACCTCCCTTACCCTGTGCTCTTTATATGCGCGTCCATATATGCGCTTCCTTCCGTGTATTTCTTTTATTCATTCCACACTTCCTTCAGAATGTTTCCCGGATCCACCCATCGCCACCCCCGGGCCCCCCATGCCCATTCTGGGTACCTTTGACTTCCCCATCCCATCCTATCCTGGCACTTCCGGTGGGAATCCCCCCCAATCGGTCATTCCAGCCATGTCATTACCTGATCCAAATACATGAACACTCCTTCCTGCCCTCCAACTGTCCTTGTCTTCCACATCCGTTGACCGCTCCATCCTGGCCACTCCAGTCTTGTTAGACGGCCACGAACTTCCGCTACCATCCAAAATCACCTCCATCATGAAAAACAATTGGAACTCCCACATCCCTTTGAACAACCTCACCACGAAAGCACTTCTCGCCTCTGCAAGCTCCCTCCAGGATGACAACCTCTCGAGTTTAACAGTTAGCGACGGTAGCATCCGGATCGCTCCTGCGAAACTTAAAGAAAAGGACGAACTGAGCATGACAGCACACAAGTGGCTCTATGCCTTTCCTCGCCTCATCAAATGCATCCGTGACTACCTCCCTGCTAATGCTCCAGCGGTCGCTAGCATGTGGCAAACCCATTTCGACGTTATATCCTCCTGCATTGACTTCTTCAACAATTTCCACCTCTACCTCCTCTATGACATCCATTTGCGGCAGGTGTACATCAACAACACTAGATTCACCGCTCACCACTGGCAAGACAGCATTTGGAACTGGATTGTGGACGAACACCACATCCGGGGTGTCTCTACTTCCCTATCCTCCATCCCAGAATCCCATTCATCCTTTCCATCCTCCTCCCACCCTTTCTCATCCACAGGCAGATCAGACCCGGCGGGCAACCGGCCTTTTTGGGGCTTTTCGAACACAGCCACTCGCCCCCTCACCCGCTACAAATGCATTTTCTGCGAAAGTCCCTCCTGTTCCAACCACGCTTGTGGTACCACCTCTACAAAATTCATCACCCTCGTCAATGGCACATGGCAAACAGCTCAAAGTGAGCAAGTTTGCTTCTGCTACAATGGCCGCGGGTGCTCCTCCTCCCCCTGCTCTCGCAAACATGCCTGCTCCTGCTGCGGAGGCCACCACTCTGCGCAGGATTGCAGCGCTTGATGGGTTCCTCCCCATCATCACCCCTCTCCGCTGGCGGAAATGGGAAGAACTGCTGAAGGCAGCAGGTTCCTATGAAAGTTTTTCTGATGTCCCTCTTGGAATTCGCCACGGCTGGCGCCTGGGCGTTCCCGATGCTTATTCCCTTCCACACTCAATCATTGCACCAAACCACAAATCAGCCTTAGATCACCAAGACTTCCTGCTCGAGTACATAGACTCAGAAATTCGAGAACACCGCTACTCAGGGCCCTTCTCGCCCTCTCGCTTAGAAAAAATTATCGGTCCTTTTCGCACTAGCCCACTAGGAGTGATCCCTAGAGCCGGTTCAACTACAAAATTCTGCTTAATCCAAGATCACAGTTTCCCTCGCAACGGCTCTTATCAATCCGTCAACTCCATGATCGACTCTTCCCTCTTTGACTGTGACTGGGGCACCTTTAGCAATTGCTGGCTCCTCGTTGCCAAAGCCCCACCCGGTTCGCAAGTTTCTATTTTCAACATCGACGCAGCGCACTGCCGCTCCCCCATAGCTCCAGAAGACCAATACTTAGTCTGTGTAATGATCGAGGTAAATGGTGTCGTCCACATCTACATCGACCACTGTGCCTGCTTCGGTTGCTCAAGCTCTAGTGGCTTATTCGGCCGCCCGGGAGATGGCATCGTCACCATATTCAAATTCAAAGGCGTCCAGGACGTGCTCCGCTGGGCCGATGACTTCGGTTTCTTTCGCTACCCTCTGGTCTGCTTATCTCTAACCCTCCTCCCACTCCTCTATTCTGATCCTGTCCCACAGCCCTCCTCTTCTCCAGGGGCATGGGTCTACTCGTTTGACGAATCCCTCATCTTCAATGTCGCCGAGGATTTAGGCTGGCCATGGTCTCCATCCAAACACATCCCCTTTGCTTCAATCTTCCCCTACCTCAGCTTCATCTGGGACTTGGACAACAAAACGGTATCCATTCCTCCGAAAAAGCGCTCAAAGTACCTTACCCACCTCGAACCCTGGGTCCCGGGTGCCTCACTCTCCCAAAAGGACTGCCAAAGGGTCATAGGGTGCCTCCAACATTGCACCCTCATCCTTTCAGAAGGCCGCTCCCACTTACCATCCCTCCACCGCTTCGCCTCCTCTTTCAAATCCTCAAACATCTTCATCTGACACCGCATCACCTCCTCTGTCCTTGAAGATATCTCTTGGTGGCACTCGAAACTAGAAGCAGATTGGTGTGGTGTACACATTTCGTCCCCCCCAGACCCCCTTTCACTCTCCATCTTCGTTGATGCTTCCACCTCTTTCGGCATTGGCATCTCAATCGACGGCCTCTGGCTAGCCTGGTGCCTCCTAGAAGGATGGAACTCCGAGGGACGCAACATAGGCTGGGCAGAAATGGTAGCCATCAATATGGGCCTTTGCACCCTCATCCATATGGGCTACCGTGACTGTCACCTCACTTTCCACTCTGACAACAAAGGCGTCATAGGCGCTCTGAACGCAGGCCGCTCCCGCAATTCAGCTCAAAACTTGATCCTCCGCCACGTAATCTCCACCTTCCGCGATCACAATGTCTGGTTCTCCACACGCTGGATTCGCTCAGAAGACAACCTGGCTGACGACATTTCTCATGGCCTGTTTCCTTCCTCCTCCCGCCTAGATCGCCCGCCCCCACTACCTCCCTACTTAAAAATGTTCATAGCCCTCGCATAGCTACATGTATTCCTTACCCATCTTAGCATTCCATACATTTGTACTGCTTTTCCGTTCTCTTGCAATCCCACTCATTCACTCACCCCACATTGCGCACGCTCATTCATGATGACATCCTTATCTGATACATCTTACCTCCGCATTAAACATGCTCTCGACCATGCCTGGGCGGACTCCACTCTATTGAAATATCGATCAGCAATCTCCCTCTTCACCGCGTTCTGTGACTCAGAAGGCATTCCCCACCACCACCGCCTCCCCGCCAATGAACACCTTCTATGCGGCTTTGCCGCTTCTTGCGTCGGGTCTATCTCAGGTGCCACAGCAAGATCCCACATCGCAGCATTAAAAGCCTGGCACATCTACAACGACGCTCCATGGCTTGGTGCAACCTGTCTACACTACATTCTCAACGGCATGGACAACCTCACCCCCGCCATCTCTCGCCATCCACCTCGTCCACCAATTTCCAGACACCTCCTCTGCATCCTTGCAGAAGGCCTCACCCTCTCAGACCCACTGGACGCATGCTCCTTCACAGCCGCCTGCTGTGCCATGTGGGGACAACTACGCCTGGGCGAAATCCTTTCGCCCTGGGAGACTTCCTTCATACCTAGCAAGACCGCTTGTCGGCACCACCTACTGTACAACCCGCACTCAACTCAAACGGCTCATGCATCTTACGTCTCCCATATACCAAAGTGGCTAAGAACAAAGGCAAAGAGGTTTGCATTTGCAGCCAACTCGGCCCCGCAGACCCTGTCTCAGCGCTGGAACGTCACCTCGTCACCAACAACCCTCCTCCAAACATCCCTCTCTTCTCCTACATGTCACCGTGCGGCTGGCGCTGCCTAACCAAGAAAAAGCTACTCACCCGCTGCAACACAATCTGGTCAGCATCGGGTTTACCCACCTCCTCTGGTCACTCCTTTCACATCGGTGGCACAACAGAACTCCTTCTCGCCAGAGTTCCTCTGGACGTCGTCAAGGCTCTCGGACGTTGGTCTTCAGATGCCTTTCTCTGCTACTGGCGCTCCCTCGATCTCCTCGGCCCTCTACACGCAGAAAACCTCCCCCATCCTTCATAACACCCCCTTTACTCCATAATCCACACTGGCACGCCTTTCTCCGGCTGGGCTGGTGTGCCTCGTCCCCTTCCTCTCACCACGGCTACGCCTTCCTGTGGTCTGGGCCAGCGTTCCTGCGTCGGCTCTTGGCACACCCCGGTCACCCGCTCGAGACCCTAGGTCTCATCTGGGGCTGTGCCCCCCCCCCCACCTATGGGAAACCTGTCCAAGCAACAGCTGTGCACCCACCATCTCCTCCACACTGAGACGAGCAGCCCAAAATGGCAAGATTCCGATGACGTTGATCAACGCCAACGGAAGCAAGCTTTCGGGCTCCAACGATGGACGGCTATATATGCCCGAGCTCTCGCTCGAGGCATCTTGTCTTTCCTCTCCATCGTTGGGCTCGCTTGCTCCTCTCTCTCAGTGCTCTCTGTCGCATCCCACCCACCTACACCCTGTTTTCGCTCTGTTCGCCCCTCTTCTCGGTTCTCCTCGCCTGTTTTCTCATCTCTGTAGCCACTCGCTGTTTGTCCCTCATGTATTTTCGGTACAATAAAGCTCGTTTTCATTCTGGCCACCCCCATCTCCGCACAGCTTCGCTAGGGCTGGCTTCTCGTGCCAGGCCGGCGTTCCTGCATCAGCTCTCGGCACACCCTGGTCACCCGCTCGAGACCCTAGGTCTCGTCTGGGGCTGCCCCCCCCCCCCACCT
This sequence comes from Zangia roseola, assembly GCA_038090095.1. Lineage (NCBI taxonomy): Eukaryota > Fungi > Basidiomycota > Agaricomycetes > Boletales > Boletaceae > Zangia > Zangia roseola. Next base: position 6,961 of record JBBPMD010000844.1, on the reverse strand, counting down.
ATGGGAAACCTGTCCAAGCAACAGCTGTGCACCCACCATCTCCTCTGCACTGAGACGAGCAGCCTGAAAGTGTCGCTCGGCGCGTCCGTTCTGCTGGTGTGCATAGGGAGCGGATTGGAGTATATGAGTACCATTGTCATGCAGGAAATCGGTAAAAGCTTTGGAGGTATATTCTCCCCCTGAATCAGATCTCCATGCCTTGATAGGCGTGTTGAACTGCATGTTGACATAGGCGAAGAACTGCTTAGTGGCTTTAAAAGCCTTGGACTTGTTCTTTAAGCATTGAACCCAAGAATGCGATGTAAAGTCGTCATAGAAGACGATCGCATACTTATATTTATGGTATGACCCTATCTCAAATGTTTTAAGGTCTGAGTGTATCAACTCAAATGGAGTGTTTGCACGTGCCTCAGAGTGAGGGTACGGTCGGTTGGGTTGCTTGCCAAGCTCACAACCTTGGCAGAGAGTGGGGTCTTTTGGTGTAATGATGCTCAGAAATTCCTTAATATGTTTGGGCGCATGTTTAATAACATCCTTAGAAGGGTGTCCTAAGCGATGATGAATGAGTTCGTAATCAACTGTTGTCATAGACAAGACAGTTGTAGCATTGAGCTGTGTCGTGGGAGCGCGCATCCAATACATGGTGTCAGAGCCATGGTTATGAAACGATAAGATAATACGCTTCTGCTTCGTGTGGTAGAAGGAGAGGGCGCCTGGTGATGCTCTCAGAGTAAGGGCTTTATCTTTTAGTAAAGTGCCCATAGAGATAAGGCCGATCGTGCATGATGGCATATAGATTACAGGTGATAAATGCACTGGTTGACCATTGAAGTCAACAATGATCATGCCTACACCTTTGATAGGTGCAACACCATTGGCGGTTTGCGTGAACTGTGGTTTGTCATATTCGATATACTCGATGAAGTCATCGAAGTGGGATGAGTAGTGCAAAGATGCACTAGAGTCAAGAAGCCACATATGGTGGCACTCATCAGTCTGTCGTTGCTTTCCTGTACCAACATGGTGAGAGCAATCGTCACACATCGTATATGAGGGTAATGTAGTATTCGCATTGATAGAGCTACTATCTACTACATTAGGTATCGAAACTAATGAATAATTTCGCTGTGAGGGCGTAAACGCGCCATTAGTACCCATAGTAGGATAAGATGAGGGGGGAACATACTCGGATGTCTTCCCATCGAAGTCATAAAACCTCTCCAGCCACTCATCTGGGTCAGACCCAAGAGAGACTGCATCATCGTAGATGGCGTCGTCATCAGACTCAACCATCTCGATGTCGGGCTGTTCCAGAATGCAGTCCAGGAGCGAGTTGCTCAAGGAGGGTTGACCAGTGGACCAGTCAAGATGCTTGTTAGTGATCTTGTCCACATTGTGGATGGTCTGGATGGATGGCGTTTCGCCAATCCAGTCAAGGAGAGAGATGGCATTCTGGACGTGTGGGAACGCAGGTGGACCGTAAGTGGTGGCGCCAGGAGTGTGCGAGAGGGCATGCAGGTTGACAGTAGCGGGGGTGGCGGCGACGGTGGGAGGTGCCATGAAGGCGGTAGAAAATGCAAAGGAGGCGGACTCCTGAGTGGTGGCAGTTTTTGCCTTCCGCTCGTCCTGTTTTACTTGGCCATCCTTAGACCGCTTGCCATTGTGACGATGTTTCTTCTTGTCATCACCATCTTTCCCTTTCCCTTTATTGTCTCCCTGCTGCTGCTGGGAGAACTGTGGATCGTTGTCGCCTTTCTGCTTGATAGCAGTATTACGGTTGGCCTGCTGCTGGCCGTTCTGCGACTGGTTCGACTTGCCATGGTTGTTGTTGCTGTTGCCGGGCCGGTTGGACGAATGCTGCTGGAAGGCGGTGATGCACACCTTTTCAAGTTCAGCCACTGTCGGAATCTTTTCAGCGATTGCTGCAGAAGTGGTTTCAGAGGTGGCGCCAGTGCTCTGGTTGAGAACGGTGGCAATGAATTTGGCATACTTTGGCAGTTTCGATAAGGCCAACATGGCCTGGACCTTTAAGTCGATTGAATACTGAAGTTCCAAGAGTCGGGAGAAGTGTGAATTGAGTTTCACAAAGGCGGGCGAGGGATGAGCGTTCTCGGGAATGGTGACGGTGAGGAGAGTTTAAAACTCAATAAAGGCTGAAGCCATCGAGGAGATGTTGTACTTGGACTGTAAGAGGTCCCACAACTGTTTGGTGGTGGATTCCTCAGTAAGGGCTGGGAGCAGGTGATGCTCGACTTTCAGATGAATGGCACCGAGTGCCTGGTTGTTCTTGTCATCCCAGGTATCTTGTTTGTCCTGATCGACGGGGGTCTCCTCAGTCGCTTCAGGGTGAGGGCGCACCATGGCGGTCTGCCAGAGTCCAGCCATGCAAAGGTAGGCTTGCATTTGTTCAGCCCACTTTCGGTAGTTGGTGCCAGAGAGGGTAGGGATGTCTTTGAAGGTGGAGGATGCAGACATGGTTGGTTTGGTTAATGGTCTAGGGTGTGAATCGTCAGTAACCTAAATCACAAAGTGAATGAAGGGAGTGTAAGGACGCATCAGACGTTCAGTGACCCATGGTTTAAAGAGACAAGGTCTCTCCATTCCAATAGTCTAAGCACCACAGAAGTCGAGGGCGTATAATGCATGCACGACTTATATGTGCTGAACGTTTGGAAGCTATTGGGCGTAAAATGCGCACGGATAGTTCAAGGTGTTCACTCATTATCGCAACGCTGAATAGGGCATGGGAAATTCCCATGCACCACAAACGGCAGAGCAGGGCTCATAACCTGTTTGAAGGGCTATGTAGGAAAGTGTTGCGTAGAGTTACTCACATTGTTCCTAACGTTCGATGGTGGTGGTATGAGATCAAGAGTGATTCAAAGTCCTATAATAACTCAGCTACAGGGCGAGTTATATATACATGGAAGTCATGTGACTTGTCTTATGTAATACTACACTACAACTACACTACAACTTCAACACCAGCAAGCTCAGCCTGCTGTCAGCACCAGTAGTGCTAGTGTGCCTGAACATGGAGCCAATGACATCTTCCATCTGATTCCATTCACATATCTTCACCCACATACCATCGCTCTGTTATGTCTGGCTCAATCCTTAGGCCCTGGATCTTCTCACCGCATTCTCACCCAAAGAGATTCAATCAAAAACTGCAACTTGGAACCACAAAAAAGTGATGCTCAAGATGAACAGACCAGTCCTTGGCATGTAAGTCCAATTGGCTGGCAACATACCTCACTGCTCAGGCTCACCTTCAACAGTCACAAAATGCAGATACCATTGTCCCCATTCTGAGAGATACTATAGAAGCCTACCTGCTCTTAGAGACCACACATGCTGATCATCAAGTGCATCTTACCTGGCAATACCTTGCACTTCAGATCGTCCACTGCAACACCCTTGCGCTTCAGTACAACCATGTATTATTAGAGAGGGCTCAAGAGGATCTGCATACAGCAGACCATTTCATTGGACATGTCTGCCTTGTAATCTGCAAGAGTGGCATACCTGTCACATTTGAATATGCAATGTGTGAGGATTATACTCCTCACAACTTGAATCCCAATGGTACATTGAAAGATCCTAAGTGTGTTTGGAGACCAAGCACACAGGTTAGTTTTGAGGCGAGAGGTTCATCCCCAAGGGTTCTAGGGAGAGGAGTACAGAAAAGAAGGATACAATTGACCACCTGAGCCGGCGCAAGGCTGGTCTGATGCTTGAAAACAAGTGAGACAAACACCCAAAGTGTGAGCGAATGTAAAGTGGAAGTGTAAAGTAGAGCTGTTGCTCAGACAGTAGATGAGTGGTAAAATGAAGTAAACTTTGTTAGAGTCTACTGGCGTTGTTTGCATGGTTTATATACGAGTACATGTGTGGCTATGTAATAATTATATAAGCGTCGTACCATTCCTACAATTAATCCCATTGGACGATAAAGAATGATAGATGACTGATCGTAAGGTTTGGACCCTTGATGCTGATGCGTCAGGTATCCATGAGGCATTTCATAATTGATGTGGCAGAGGGGCGTTCCTTGATGGAAACGTGTTCTGCTTCTAACCATGATCAGATCTGTGATATATTAAATAAATGCTGTTATGGGCTGTGTGAATGTGGCAGCCAATAGGAACGAGTTCTGAGAACAGCCTTGTCATGAGGCATGATTATGTAAGCACTTGTTCTAGAACCGCATGAGGGCCGGTTCATTGAAGACTTGTGCGTTCGTGTGTTCATAGGGTTGGAAGAAGATAGGGGTGAAAGATGTGTTTGTAACAATGGGGTCCAAAGGTAGAGAACAAAGTCTGAAGTCAATTGGACTAATCAATGGTTTGTTAAACCACACATGGAGACAAAGACGAGACGACAGTGATGATGATGAGGGCAATGATGATGACACGGGGCAAGGACAAGTTTTCTCACTATGAGACGAGAATGGGGAATGCAAGAGAGATCCAGAAGATACTTATTTCATATTCTGTCACATATTTTTATAGTCCGGGCACACCCAAGACTCAACAAGATTTGAAATAAGTGAAAAGGTAGTAATGGTCATTGAAACGAATAAATCATCAGTCAAAAACATCAATCAAACATTGAAACATAACAAATATGATCGTGACGAAGTCATCTGCACATGTCTGTGGTAGTTGTAAGGTCGAATAAACACTAAGTGTGAAAAATAGGCCCGCAGACTAACACAGATGTAAAAACGAGTAAAGTGGATCAATGTAAACACAGTAAAAGAAAGTCCTTCAAGTTGGAGAAGTGCACGAGATGTACCAATGACTTTCTGGGGCAGCTGTTGATGCTGGATATGATCAATTTCAGTAGTAGGGAGTTCTGCTCCTCTACAACATATGTTCTGGTATTTATTATCAACTAAAGCTTACTTGCACATCATGCTCGCAAACAGTAGATACTCCAGCAGGTCACCATGATGGTGTTGACTCAGATGATCATGGAGGCAGTCAGATTCCCCCTCAAGCTAGTGTGTTCAATGTAACTTTAGATTAGTATTACTAGTGTGTATGTGTTACGGTAAGACCAGGTAGGCCTTAATGTAGACTCAAAGGGCTCATTGAGACTGAGGGAATATGAGTAGGTAGGAGCGCTTGACAGGCATTGCTACACACAAGGATTTCAAGGTAAAGTCACACTATAGATAGCTGACTTAGAGGGGATCCAAGAGTGGCCAGACAATTGAGCGTATGATTGAGTGGATCAAGAATAGGGAAATACAAGAGTATCAACGTAGGTTTATATAGTGTTAGGGGATGGGCACAGACCATGACCTGATATATCCAAGACAATAGGAAAGGTGAGTCATAGCGATGAAGATTAGAAATGTGAGTCAATAGCTATGAGTCAAGATGCAAAATGAATGGAAGATGATGAAAGAGAAATGATGTAAAGTATGCGTCCATCGGATTAGTGGAATTAGAGTGAGTCAATCGAGAATGGTGTAAGTGGGACTCGTACAGCATATGCATAAGCCCGGAGGCAGTGTCTGTGGTTACAAGCAATAGCGAAGTAACGAAGAAGGAAAGAAAATGTAACATTACCCTCCTACTAGCATCAAGCTACTAATGAAGACTTAACTTAGAGCCTCCGAGCATAAGCTCCAGGACTGCCAGTGATGTTGGTGCAACCAACGTCATTGATGGGATCATTGACAGGGGAGGGGGATCGCGACTCAAAGTCTGATTGACGAGGGATGACAGGCGGGGGAACAGGGCGTGCATGGCAAGAGGATCGAGAGGATGTATGGGAATGTCGAGAGGATGATGATGATGAGGAGGGAGGACTAGGGGAGGGGGATTGATATCCCAGGGGGCAGCGGTTAGGGCGGTGGCTGGGGTGCCAACGGAGGCATCTACCACACTGGTAGGCGGGGCAATTGACCGGAAAGTGGCCGAGGCAACGACAGGAGTAGCATGCTTGGTTGTAGCATGGATGGGAGGGGTTAAGGTGGTCAGTGTGATGGCAACCGGTCCACAGCTGCTCTTGTTGTTCCATGACACACTCCTCTTCAGAGTTAAGAGGGGAAGAGGACGCCGAGGGTGTGGTGGCGGGGTGTGGGGGGGAGATGCGATTGGCAAGGGGTAAGATGGGGTAAGGGATAAGGCATTGCTGCACCATTTTGATCAAGTATCGGTGCAGATCCTTGAGGAAATCGATCATCTCGAGTTGGTGCATCATCTCGAGGAGGTGTTCATGGGTTTCATTCTGAATGGAACGGAGATTGGAGGTGAGGAGGGGACCTCATTGGGTGGAGATGAGGGAGCAGGTGTGCGCTGCCAGCATGAGCCATTCGTTCTGGATGTAAGCCTGGTAGAGGGCAAAGAGAGGAGACCCCTGTTAAGATTCATTATCCAGACCCATCTTTTTCTTTGTCAGCTTGGCTAAACCCCATGGCCTTGCTCCTTGATTTCCTCTTTATCGCTTTGCCTTTGGCTTAGCCTCTCTGGCACCACTCGTCCTCCTACCATCCAGACATTCTTCAGAGCTCTTCATTTGAATCTCTCCTCCTTCAACCTTGATCCTCAACGGATCCCCTCACTTGACACCCACCTTAGACATCAGACATCTCCATCCGATATCCCAGATTGGCTTCTTCCCAATCATAGATCTCCCACCTCATTCCTCATCTCATTCCTTGTCTCCTCGGAACTCATTTCAAGTCTTATCTATGATGTCTCCCTTATCGTCACCCTTGTTCCTAACCCATAGCCCTGCTTCTTCCTTCTGACCTCATGTCACCTAGACTATGCTTATCTCAACTCATGACTCACTCCTTGAGTCATCTCTTTCATCTTATCTTGCTTTGACTGACTCAATGCTCAGTCATCTTTGTCATAGACACTTATTCATAGATCCACTATCACAGATACTTGTTCATCTTCATAGATACCCTGAACCCTTGTGACTCATTCGATGATTA
>JBBPMD010000843.1:0-12785 GCA_038090095.1 Zangia roseola | reverse complement strand
CGAGCATAGGTTTGGCATGAGGCATAACACGTGTAGGTCACGTGATCTAGAAAGTGACTTGGTTTTGCATACGAGGGATGAAGTATTCATAGGGGTTAAAGAGTGGAATTGGAGCGTTCGTAACACTCAAGGAAAGTGCCCCTCTCATGTTGTTGTGCAATGTGGATCCCACTCATGGTCTCTACAATGGTACTCACTTGAGACTTATCAGATCTACTCACCACATCTTGGAGTGTTGCATCTTGGGTGGCAATGACAATGACAATGAGGTCTTCATTCCTCACATGGCTTTGGATGGTGGTCTTGAAGACTCTCTTGTCCCATTTCATCACTTGCAATTTCTTGTCCATCTTGCCTATTCAATGACCATCAACAAATCTCAAGGTCAATCTCTCAATCATGTTGATATTAATTTGATTTCTCCTGTTTTCTCTCATGGTCAACTCTATGTGGCCCTATCACATTGTACTCATCCCAGAAACATCAAAGTTCTCTTTCCTTCTGATGCTGACAATAGTCATTCTACCAAAGTTACAAATGTAGTTTGGAATGAAGTATTTAGAAACTTGGAAATATGATTTGTACTATACTTTTGTAACTATCACATTCCACTTGAATAAACTACTATTACAAACCAAAAAAAAAACTTGACCACACAACAAGGCAAAGCCTTGAAGCTGGTGAACACTAGTATTACTTATTTTTGGAGTAATGGTAGCTGTGATTTCAAGCACACATGTGTCTTAAGTGTGAAATAAGTGTGAAATAAGTGATTTTCAAGACAAGAGATCTACTTAATGTAGAATCTGTAGAAGAAGCTATAGAGGGTCTATAGAATACTGTAAGTCACTAAGGAAAGGACTAGTACTCTATGTGCGATGTAAGGTAAGCTTATGTAAGCATAAGTAAACATGGAATAACAAATTCCAACACTTAAAACACTTGAAATTTATTTGCTTGCTAAGCACAGTAAGCACATTTTAAGCACATTTTATGTGCATTTTAAGTGCTGTTAAGTAATGTTAACATTTGCTGATGCCTTTGAGCGTCCCTATAATAATTAAATGGTGACACACAGGTGTGAAAATGTCGAGAGTCGGTCCGAAACCAGTTCCAATAGTCACAACCACTGTCACACCATTTCACCGATCTGAGTGACTTGAACGGTCACGGTGCGTGTTGTCATTTGGAAAATTCCTCAGCTCAACTTGAAGTACTCACGGTTGACAGTCGTTATCCGGTATCATCGGATCCAGGTCGAAATCGAGCAAATCGAGGATACTTCTCCCCATCATGCTCTGAGATGTCAATAAATCACCCCCTGTTTGTGGGGCGTACTCACGTTCTCACTGGCAGAATCCGAGTCGACTCGCCCACTCAGGCCCAATATAGCTATAGTATGGGATTTGATGCCAGATTACTGGCATCCATTTGACTATCTACAGTACTAGTAGTGAGAAGCAACCCGTTTCCCAAGTCCGCGCATGACATCCTTGTGATCTCTCAGGTGGATGGCGTGATTACATGCAATCGGCAAAACCTCATTTTCTTCAACATATATAAATGGGTTTCTCACTGGGCTCGATTTAACTTGGAACCCATTTTCTTTCCTCGATCCTGATGGCCGATCCAAATAGGTGGGTCCTGTTGTTTCTGGTCCGTGTATAACATACAATGACCATGGGTCGTGTCGACGATTTTGATAGACCTCTCGAGTTCGAAACCCTGCAGCTCCATGCCGGTCAACAGCCAGATCCCACCACCAAGGCGCGCGCAGTCCCCATCTATGCTTCAACGAGTTTCGTTTTCAACGATTCCGCAGTAAGTCGTATCCCGTTTTAGTTTCAGAATGAACCGCTGCTCATGCGATGGTTAGCATGGGGCCGATCTCTTCGGATTAAGGTGAGGCGGCACATCGATCACCGCCGGGTCCTGGAATCCCTTCTCATACACGTCTCATAGAACGTTTGGTCACATCTACTCCCGCATTGGTAACCCCACCGCCGTACGTCCCTTTACCCCACCTACCTGACAGCCTGCCGTAACATCCATCTTCTTTGATTTCAGGACGTGTTTGAGAATCGCATCGCCGCACTCGAGGGTGGGGCGGCCGCCGTAGCAACGGCATCCGGTCAATCCGCGCAGTTCCTGGCCATTTCCAACGTCGCCAACGCGGGCGATAACATCGTATCAACGTATGTCTGCATCATAGCGCAATAACCTCTGTCTAAAACGTGTCGATGTGTTAGATCATACCTCTACGGTGGTGTACGTATCGTTTTCCGTGATGTGATGTGTCTTGACCTTTCTTTGTCAGACATTCAATCAGTTCAAAGGTTCGACTTCTCCATCTGATCACGACGTGCTATTACTTGATGACGGTCCACAGTCACGTTTAAGAAGTTCGGCATCGGCGTCAAATTTGTTCACGGTGATGACCCCAAAGACTTTGAGGCAGCCATCGACGAGAAGACGAAAGCGATCTACGTCGAGAGCATCGGAAACCCTAAATACAATGTAGCTCCGATACCAGAGCTCGCCAAGGTATGCAGGCTTGTGTTCGTTGGCCGTCAAATGATAACGATGCTGTATGTTGGAATCAGATTGCCCACGACCATGGCATTCCGCTGATCGTCGACAATACTTTCGGAATGGGTGGATACCTCGTTCGCCCCATCTCCCTCGGTGCGGACATCGTCGGTCAGTCGACTCTTTGGGATCGGTTGCATTTTCCTGACACTTTCATAGTACACAGTGCCACAAAATGGATCGGAGGTCATGGAACCACGATTGCAGGTGTCGTGATTGACTCGGGTGGGTGCATAGATTGTTCCACTCTAGATTAGTTTGACTGAGCTTCGCATCAGGCAATTTCGACTGGGCCCGTAGCGGCAAATTCCCTTCTTTCACTTCCCCCTCGGAGGGCTATCACGGACTGGTCTTCAGCGAAACGTTTGGTGCCATCGCTTTTGCCGTCAAGCTTCGCGTCGAACTTTTACGCGACATCGGACCTGCATTGAACCCATTTGGTGCCTTCCTCCTCATTCAGGGTCTCGAGACGCTCAGCCTGCGCAGCCAAAGACACTGCGATAACGCGCTCGCACTCGCGACGTAAGTCATTATTTCATCTCATTACTCAACTTGTCCGTCTCCGTATCAGCTAACGCACACTGCGACATGCTGACAGCCGGCTCGAAAAGCACCCCAAGATCGCCTGGGTCTCGTATCTAGGCCTCAAGAACCACCCGTACCACGAACGTGCCAAGAAGCTGCTCCGCCCGAACGCGTTTTGTGGTGTGTTGAGCTTTGGCATCAAGGGCGACCATGTCGTCGCGAGTAAGGCAGTGGATGCGCTCCGTCTGGCGAGCAACCTCGCCAACGTGGGAGATGCCAAGACGCTCGTGATCCATCCTTGGACCACGACGCACGAGCAGTTGTCAGAGGAGGAGAGGCGGGATGCGGGCGTAACGCCAGATTTGATTCGGGTGCGTGGTGCTCAACGACGTCGTGAAGGTCGACGCATACTGATCGGATGCAGGTTGCGGTCGGGATCGAGCACATCGATGATATCATCGCGGACTTTGAGCAGGCATTGGATACCATATCTTGATATTTGTATACCTCGCGCATGTACAAGTGAAATTGGAAACCGTTGTATGAGGGGATCGATACCCCATATTAGTCTCGGTTGTGTGCTACCCAATCCGATCATTCCCGTTTCGTCTCGGCTTCCCGCGAACGTGTCTCAGGGAAACGGAACACCGTGATAACTGTTCGGGTCTGCAAGTAAACAAATATCTAAACGTGGAATGCCTAATGACAACGTATCAGTAGGCCCGAAAAGATGACAGGAGAAACGCGGACAAGAGAAGCGCATCACATCCAGAGTTTGAGCTAAACGCGGTCAGATCTTCAGATTCGCTGGAGTACTTGGTTGACTCAATTCAACTTCGATTATGCTCTCTACATAGTTGTGTGACTCCGAAGACACGGAGAGCCGATGGACAAATCCATGTACATTGTAGTCGTCCTCAGGCTCCGGTGGCGGGTGGTATCCAGCGCCGTGACCAAGAAACACGGTCTGGTACCAATCCTGCTGGTTTCAACGCCATTTCATCGACCTTGACCCATACGTGATATTCGACAGATTTGATTTCATATCAGCTGCGAGAGTGAAAGGTTCGGAGGTTGTGTCGTTGTCAGAAGGGCTCGGGCAAGCTCCATGAACTGATTGGCCACTCGGAAAATGTTTTCCATGCTTCAAAACCCTCCGCCGAGCTGCGGTGGTCACTTAGATGATAATAAAGATCACCATGATGATCCTGCCGAACGCATCCGACATGCTACCGGATTGGCTTTCAGGATTGTCATGTCCGGTGTGAATATGCACTCTATAGTAGCACACAACCGCCTCTTGATGGGCGTACCTAATGGCTTTGATACTGGCGAATTTATGAGTAAAGAAGTCTCGTGAAGGATGGAAGAGCGTCACTAAACTCGGCAACACAAAGCTGATGTACAAGTGCTCTGCGTGGTGGGTAATGGCTAAATATTAAATGCTCGCGTTACGTCTGTCTTGTGCACAATGCACCTCTTGGTCCACACCCACAGTGTACGCGTGGCAACGTTAACACCCAGTTGTTGATGTTACATATCCGAGTGCCGTTACGGTACAGCGCGTTCGTAAGCAAGTAGACGCATCTAGTTGTTCGATGGATGAACCGCTCAGTGAGCAGGTCTTGAAGCTGGGTTCCCTGCGGCAAGAACTGACCACTGGTGGTGAGCGTGGTAGCCTTTGTGAAGACAGTTTCAACTGCATCCTAGGCAGAGCTGACGACTTGGACTAGGTCTGTTTCTCCGAGTTGATTGTTTGGAATGTTGGCCGTTGTCCTCCTTGTGGTGGCCCGTTCCCCACCACTACGCAGGACATTGCTTACTGTGAGCAAGCGTGCGAGGGTATTAATCAAGGTGGAAGAGAGGAACTTTAAAGGGGAATGCCACGCACAGGAACGGTTCCAAAGATCCGACCCGACATAAACAAAGCCTTGATTTTACATGGGGTTGTAGGGTGTTATCCTAGTTTGGCCGAGACTCATGGGTACACGATCTGATTGTGTTTACGCGGTCATCGATCATCAACGAGAACAAAGCAGACACACTTTGTTGATTCGCGTTGTGGTGTGTCACGTGATTCGATTACCGAATATAACACGCCAATCAACGCCGACGCGCCTCTTGCTCTAAACCACCATCTCAACTACCTTCACCCAACTTACATACTTTACTACTCATGTCTGGACGCGGAAAGGGCGGAAAGGGTCTCGGAAAGTAAGCCTCGCGGTGCTTTCTGTGGAGTAATGCACGCTGACTCGTGGTCTAGGGGAGGTGCTAAACGCCACCGCAAGATTCTCCGTGACAATATCCAGGGTATCACCAAGCCTGTATGTGTCATTCTTCCCTGCCTCCAATATTTCTGACTTGATTCCGCAATGTAGGCTATCCGTCGTCTCGCCCGTCGTGGCGGTGTGAAGCGTATTTCGGGTCTTATCTATGAAGAGACCCGTGGTGTGTTGAAAATCTTCCTCGAGAATGTGAGTCACAAACCCTTGGTTTCGGTTCCGGTGTCTGAATATATATCAGGTTATTCGTGACTCGGTCACTTACACTGAACACGCAAAGAGGTGAGACATTCTCGGTACCATTGTATATGCTGTGCATGATCTGACTGTCGTTAGGAAAACCGTTACTGCGCTCGATGTCGTATACGCCCTCAAGCGCTCTGGCCGCACCCTCTACGGTTTCGGTGCCTAAACGTCATCTTTGTTGTATCAGTGGATAGCGGACCTGCGTGGTCGCTCAAATCGTGTTTCGGATTGCCATGCATTCTTTCTATCTCTTCTATGACTATCATATTTGTATATTACAGCTATGGTATGCAGTATTATCTAGATGTATGAGACAAACTAGGAGGCTCATGAGTCCAGACCTTTCCACCCTCGACATAACCAGTATCCCTCGGCAGATTCTGCCCTGCTGGATGTCGGTTTGATGTAATGGACAACCTGGAAGTTGGGCTCCAGCAATCGTTTGCGCAAGTCCTGTAGCAAAGGATGGGCAAAGTGTTTGAGTCTAGCAATGAATTTGAACGACAGTCATCGATATGTCGAAATATTACTCACAGCAACGTTCCCCCTCGATGTCGTTTTGCACCTTGCGACATGTCTCGTACATGCAGGTTATCCTTTGCAAAGTCGAATACGGATTGACATATATCGAGGCTGCTCTCGACATCTCGAGTCTTGTACCCTGAGAAATTAGCGGCCATGTCAGAGAGGATGATATCTGCCATTCCAGATGGATTCTCAGGAGTGCGAAGCGCAGCTTTGATCACGGGCCCCGCTTGGGGGGCTAAAAAGTCCATTTGCATGGTGCGCACACCTGGTATTGGCGCCATAGGCAACAAATCGACGGATACGATGACACCCCGTCCGTCCTTGGGGCTCCACGACCATGGAACGCCGGGGTCGTCATGGGCGACGTCTGCATCCGAGCCGGGCGGACTGGTGTCGATCCACCCGAGCTGTTCAGCGACGACTTGACTCCAACCACCCGGGGCAGCACCGAGGTCGACGACGGCACGGACGTCCCTTTTAGACAAAAAGCCACCCCATGCGGTGTTGAGCTCGAGAAGTTTGAAGGCGGAACGAGAGCGGTAGGCATTGGGAGAGGCGTTGCGTTGTTTGATGTATGGGTCGCGGGATTGTCGGGCGAGCCATGCGCGAGACGATGTGCCGAGTTTTTTGTGGAGGATGGGGGATGGGCGGAAGGACATGATGTGGGGATGGCGTTGTTTGGATCAGAGGGTTTTGCCAAACAACCATCCCCCTGATGGCGGCGACGACGTTGGTACCGGGATACAGACAAGTCGAGTCCTTTGGACCGGATGAGGATTATGTCGAGGAGGAGGCAGAGGTGTCGTATGTCACGCTTGATCTAGGCGTGGTAGAGCCTACGTTGCTCCCGAGCACCTCGACGTACAGATTGATGGTGCGTCTGCGTCCACTTGAACACGACATTCACGATATCGAGCACTCAAGGGGTTGGATACGCCGACGCCATTCTTACAACTGTCTGGCTCGATATTCAAGGGGCGTCATGACACGCTCCTGGGCACGGAGCTCCTATTCACGGAAGAGAAAAGTACGTGCGTCTCCTGATTCACGCGCGACGCTGAACGAAAAAGTGCAGACGACGCGCAGTCAAACAAGCGAACGTTGGTTCATATCGGGTCTACAGAACAGCGTATCCGTTTCAAGGAAGTACAGCTCAAGGAAAAGGCACGGGTCGAACCGACGGCTGTTGAACGCAAGGAAGCTGAGCTACTCGAAGAAGTGGCGTCCATGTATGTCGAGTCTACAAAAGGGTAGTAGTAGCCACCTGATACAAATAGTGCCAAATAACGACCATGAAAACTTGCGAGTTTGTTGTTTTGCTCGCGTCGCCATCGAGAAAGCAACTTGAACAGCCATGTCTTCCCCAGCTCCCCTTTCAGATGGCATTGGCATTGCAAACCTCCCTAACCAGGTTCGTATTTACACGTCTACCCAACACTTCAGACATTGAGCATTGCACGTCGCGTTACGTTCCAACAGAGGCACAAAATCGTGGCCAAGCATGGTGCCCACTTCACCATGATGGTCGTCGGTGCGTCGCATCGTGTTCTCGAGTTTACTCCGCGTTGACAGTTTTTTTCGTCGATAATCAGGTGAATCTGGTCTCGGCAAGACCACGCTCGTCAACACGCTCTTCACCACCGAGTTGACTCCTACCAAGAACTACTCGAGGCGCCACCACAAGCAGCTGGACAAGCTCACCGAGGTCGAGATAATCAAGGCAGAGCTTGAGGAGAAGCAATTCAAAGTCAAGCTCACCGTCATTGACACCCCTGGGTTCGGAGACTACGTCAACAACCGTGACTCTTGGTCTCCGATCGTTGATTTCATCGACGATCAGCACGAGGCCTATATGAGACAAGAACAACAGCCTCAGCGTGAGGAGAAGACCGACCTCAGGGTCCACTGTTGCTTGTACTTTATCCGCCCCACCGGACACACGTGAGCTCGTTCAGTGACAAATTTTCTACCAAGTAAACCCACCCATATTAGTTTGAAGCCCCTCGACATTGAGATCATGAAGCGTCTCGGCACGCGCGTCAACCTCATCCCCGTCGTCGCCAAGGCTGACACCCTCACCCAGAACGACTTGTTTGTTTTCAAGCAGCGCATCCGTGAAGTTGTCGTTGCCCAGGGTATCCGGATCTACCAGCCCCCTGTCGAGACTGACGATGAAGCGGCTGCCGAACATGCTCGTATGCTCGCCGATGCCATGCCATTCTCCATCATTGGTTCGACCGAGGACGTCCAAACCCCTGATGGTCGTGTCGTCAAAGGTCGTGAGTACCTCTGGGGCGTTGCCGAGGTCGAGAACGAGAACCACTGCGATTTCCGCAAGTTGCGCTCGCTTCTCATCAGGACGCACATGTTGGACTTGATCTCGACGACAGAGGAGCTCCATTACGAAAACTACAGACAACAACAGATGGAGACGAGGAAGTTCGGGGAACCCAAGGTCAAGAAGGTGGACAACCCCAAGTTCAAGGAGGAAGAGGAGCAACTCCGCAAGCGTTTCACCGAGCAGGTCAAGGCAGAAGAGGCGCGTTTCAGACAATGGGAACAACATGTGCGTTGCTTGTTTGCAAGACGGTGAATCTTGACTAAATTTTGCACACAGCTCATCGCGGAACGAGATCGCCTCAACAAAGACTTGGAGATGGCGCACAGTGCCATCAAACAGCTAGAGTCGGAGCTCGACAACCTTCAGACTGGCTACGGTCGTGGAAGCGCCAGAAGATAAGTGTCGTCTGGTGTGTAGCACCGAGTGGAATCTACATTTATTCTACATTGGCAAAGTCTATATGTCTGCGTATACCCCACCCCGCCTACGCTCATTTTTGTTGCGGCTCTAGTCTCGACGACTGACCTGGTACTTGTTGTTATTCTAGTCATGAACGCTCGTTTAGTTGGCCTGTTTCGTCTTTCCTTCTTGAGTGTCTTTTACCCTACATACGTCTTGCACAATGAATTGTGGCAGCGTTCGTCTCTGCAGTCACATCAAACCGTAGTGCGATTCCGAGTCGATGGGTAAGCTCTAATACGGTGACGGACTGGATCAACAATAGTTTCCGTTGTTCAACGTAACCTCGATGCAACCGTGCAGCTAGCGATGGGTCTCTTATTCGGTATCCATGCCCTGCCATCCTTCCTCACTGGCACGTCTTAGACATACTAGGATTTCTGATACCAATCAACTACTTTCAGTAAGACGCTCCAGCTACACCCCAATGTCCTCCAGGAACATGTATCCCCAAGATCTCCTTTCCTCTATCCCACCATCATTCTCCGAGAAACTACGGTCACAATCCAGCGAGCTTCAATCCAGGATCGCCCGGGCCAACTACAATACACAATTTGCTCAAATCGCACCCGAGCTCGCTGAATTTCGCCGTGTAACGGCCGGTCTTGTCGATGAGATGGGCGACGTCGCCCTTTCAGAATCATTCCGCAACGCGGTTTGTTTCACGACATACGAGTCCTACGCACCACTGATGGCAAGGTTCTCCGAAAGACCATGCAAGGAACGCGCCATCGTCAATCTATTCGCTCCTGGGCTACCCGATTTTCTGGTCGAGTCCAGTGCCACGTCAGGTGGTCTCGCAAAGACATTTCCCAAGTATAATCGCTCGTCGAAGATGAAGTCCGCCGCCCCCGGGACATGGGACGTCTCTGATCCTCTCCGGAGACGTACGACGGCACATATCTATTATTTGGGATGTGACCCGATCGATGTCGAAGACGAAAATGATCGTTCCGTGGCGACGATGTACCTCACCTCTGCCTCAGTCATCAACCGAAGAGTCCTCTTGAATCTGGATCCCGAAAAAGACCAAGAAAAGATGGGAACGTTTAGTATGATGCGCTTGACCAGGTTCTTCTGGGGTTATGTTGACCGTCACGTTTCCAGTACTCGACCATACCGCACCCTTTGCTGCCGGGTTCATCAAGAAATGGTGGTCGTTTCTCCTGATACATGCACTGTTTGCAGTCGGGAGCAGGTCCCTTAGGACCATTTCTGTCGCGTTCATCAATTCGTTCGTGTCCATGATGCGTCATCTCGACACCGAGTTCGACATGATCGTAGACTGTATCGCGAACGGTACTATCCCACATTTAGACGGGGTGAACGAAGTACGGCATTACTTGGAGGTCAGTCCCAGTCGTAGACACAAACTACGAGAATATGAACCAGGGACAGCCAAATATGTCACCAGATCCGGAGCGTGCGGCGGAGCTACGTCGTCTCGGCCGCCCATCGTCTCGAGCGGGGTGGTGTAGCCTTGCTTGGCCAGACTTGCGTTCGATCAAGTGTATTGCGAGTGGTGCTTTTGCGTCGTCTATTCCTTTGGTGCGTGTATCGGCCTCTAATTCCATTGTCCTGCACTCATTCTCGCGTATAGGCACAATGGTTCCTCGGTCCCAACATCAGGATACGTGCGCGCGGGTATGGGAGCACGGAGGGTTGGATTGGGTCGCCTTACAATCCCCTCGAATTCAATCAGTTCAAGTCTACTGACAAGAACGTCATCGAGTTTTTGGATGTCCACGGGAGTCATTCGATCAGTTCACTCGCGCAATTGGTGGGTCTTCTGGGGGACGAGGCAACCTCGTGCTGATGAGCAATAGTGGGAAGTTGAATTGGGAAAACAATACGAACTCGTGATCACCACAGGAGATGGGTTATGGCGATATCGCCTCGGAGACGTGGTTGAGATTGTCGGCTTTGACACGACAGACGGCATGCCCGTCCTCCAATTCGTCGAACGCAAAGAGTGAGCCCCCGTCCCCGTCCCCATCACATTTCTGATCATGGCACAGCGTCGTCATCCGATTCCCCGACTTCATGGTGACTGAAAAAGAGCTGAGAGCGGCTGTCTCAGCTATCGCGCCCAGCCTGCTTGTGAACATCGTCGATTGGACCGCGACGGTAGACGATCGGTCCACGCCTGCTACAATCGGCTTCTTTGTCGAGCTTGCCGACGACCAAGGTATGCCTTCCTCGTTGTAACTCGACCTCGCTTACCCCACGCAGTACCTGCCACCGACCTTGCACGTGCACCACACCAGATCCTCGACGCGCTGTCGGATGGCAACAAGAACGTGACCTGGGCGCTCGATCACGAGGTGTTTCGCACACCGACGATCCGGGTGGTTCGGGGCGGGACGTTTGGGGATTTTCGCCAACTGAAACTGGACGAGGGTGGGCGTGGGGTTGGGCAGGTCAAGGTGCCGGTCATGTTGCCCAAGCCGGCGTATGTGGCGTGGTTTTCGGAGCGGGTGGTTCGAGAGGTGTGACCTGAATTTATCCCAACAAGAACGTTCGTAGTGCTTGTAATCGAACGTGCCAGGTCGGTGCGCGATGTGCGGCAAGATGTGTGCGCTGATACAGGTACAATCAATGGTTGCTGGCTAAGAACCCCGGACGAAAAGATGTTCATGCAGACGCTGGTGCGCGGGCATCGCAGCGCTGTGCGTCAAGTCAGACGATGGGCGATGGGTGCCGGTGAGTTATCAGAGAAGTTCCAACTCAAGTTGGTAATGGCATAGGATGCAAGAACCGCAACACACAAAATAGAGGCAATGATATCACTGCCTTGATGACCAAGCCCCATTCCTCTACCTCAATGTCAAATAATGTGTACCCAGTGACATCTGGAAAACCCAAGATACTACATAGATGATAGCACTAGGTAGCACATGTAGCCCCAGCACTGCTTAGGCATTGCTGCCTACATGGTCAATCATGTAGTTTGATTTTCAACATAGCATGACACAGAATGCAGTAATCACTACATAGTGCTACATAGCCTACACAATAACTGGGGTTGCTACCAGACTATTTTGTTTTTCCAGATGAAGGAGACATTTCACACAATCCTTAGTTACCAGTAGTACTATGATTCCTGCCTGTATGTACTATATACCAGCACATCCTGGACCACCACTGTTCAACATTCAATCTTATCATGATCATTAATCAGATCAACTTGGAATTCTTGTGGCTGTACAATGGTGCTGGTGGAAAGACAACTGCTATCATAGCTCGAAAAAAAAGAAATATCAAATGATTATTATGATAATAATGTATTTATTGATATACATCTTTAAAAAGCTCCATGACATAGCTTTGGCCTGGCTAGCTCAAATCTTGAGTGTTGCCAGTGGTAACCAGTGTCCTGGAAGTCTTGTCAGCTAACCATTTCACTGATTGGCAGAACCTCTGGTCTGATAATTTCATTTTGAGGTCCATGTGACCTCTACCAAATTGGCTGTGGAAACGACAAGCCAAACACCATGCTCCTATTCTATTGTCAAAGACATGTTTGGCATCGTGTAAAGGACACACAAAGGATTTTTGGCATATATCCCACGAACCCCTCGTACAAATGGGCATGTAGTCTGTCTAAATGCCAGAATTTGCCAGATGCATCAGCAAACCAACCCTCATCTGTCCAGCCTTGTCCAGGCTAGACAGACTGTGACAACTGTCCAGACCCTCCAGACCTCCCAGTAAGGTTCCCAACTGGCAAGATCTGTCCAGACTGGATCCAGC
This sequence comes from Zangia roseola, assembly GCA_038090095.1. Classification (NCBI taxonomy): domain Eukaryota; kingdom Fungi; phylum Basidiomycota; class Agaricomycetes; order Boletales; family Boletaceae; genus Zangia; species Zangia roseola. Next base: position 59 of record JBBPMD010000843.1, on the reverse strand, counting down.
TGTCCCCAGGCTGTCCAGACTGTCCCAGCTGACTAATACTGGGACAGTCTGGAACAGTC
>JBBPMD010000842.1:0-12830 GCA_038090095.1 Zangia roseola | reverse complement strand
GTGATTTAATGATCACAATAGCTGTCTTCAAGTACCTGTGGAAATCCGGTTTCCAGAGGCAACGCACTATCATTCAGGATTTAGCGATCGTTTGCATGAACACAGGGGCATTTACTTGGTAAGCCAGCGTGTTCTTTCGCTATGAATCTGAGTGTTACTTTTGTTCAGCACGATATCGGTCATCATGGGTATCATAGTAAGTACCATACGGTGTCGGCCCATTACACGTGACAGGTGCTGACCCACCGACAAAGTATCTCGTTCAAGGCCGCGACAATTATTGGATAGCCGCAGTGGGCATCGTGCTTGGCCGGAGCAAGTGCCGTCTATCGATCGAGGGCAATACGATACTGACATTCTTTTTATCGTCTAGGTTACGTGAACTCTATGCTGGCCGTGTAAGTTCCATGATATTCCTGATATTTTCAGAGTGTAGATTGATGTTCGGACAGGCTGAATGCGCGAAAGATCATCCGTGACCGGGACGTGCCAAACAGTTACCCGTTGACTCCCATGCTAGTAACTCCGGTTGCACATTAATCCTCAGCATACTCCACATCGTATCTAGTCCATATCGTATCTAGTCCATATCGACGTTCTAGTAGGCTCAACTTCAGCTGAAATTTTGCTTTGTTCCAGTTCACAATCGTTATCTAGTCTTTCTTGGATTGTACATTTGTCCATGGTCCAAAAACCCTTATAATACTGTGGAATCTATTAGCACAGTCCTCATTTTTCCCTGATGTCCACCAAGGCGGCGCTTCTTTGCCTCTCGCGGCGGCGGATTCCGGACCCTCAAAACACAAAGGGTAAGTCGACTTTTGTCTCCCGCACCCACATGTCCTTCGCGTCCACCGATCACGAACTACGCTTCAAACAGCACGCCGCCTACGCCATTGCGAAAGCAACGAAATATGTACCAACGAGCAAATGGACGACGAAGAGAGTCACGGCGACAATGGTAAGGAAATTGTGTGAGGGTGTCCGGTGCCAAAGACGATATCATAGACGTGTAGGGGTCAGATGTTGGACAAGGGACGGGACAAGAAGGATGATGGATGGGGAGCGATGAGATTCGGGAAAAAAAATGGGGACTGTTCGACGCTGCATATACAAGGAGGACTTTGAGGTCAACCGCATCTGACGTTGTTTTCGCTCACGCAGGCCCCTTGCCCATACCCGTCCTTATACGCCGGTTCTACAACGACGCAGCTCCCAGAAAGCCACCCACTCCGATCACACATCATCAGCGCGATATGCCGCCGTAAACGTTACAAGTCCTCACTCAGCCGCCTCATCAACTTGAATGTATTTGGTTACGCCGACCCCAGGAAATTCGACGTGGTCAAACCGGTCCGTCATAACCCGACGATATCGAGGCGGAAATACGTTGGGCACCTGGTCACTCGGGTACCACCGGGGCAAACGAAGCAGCAAAATAGGCCACAAAGAGCAACAGCAACAGTACCGCGTCACTCCCGCCGCGGTTTACAACCAAGGCATATACGTACCCTCCCAGCAGACCCAGACAGGGGTTCAAAGCGTGGAGGCGATAACTCTTCGAGAAGTCTCCACGCCCACGCTGCGTTATCAATCGACGAGTCATTACCATCCAACAGTTTCTACTCACGACGAATCTCCCGCGTCGCCACACATCGATTTTATTCCAACTGCGCATCTTCACCGGCTTGCCAAAATCGAGGACCCCTCTTGCCCAGACTGTCCCGACCGAGACGAAACCGTCGCCCATGTCCTGTTGCACTGCTTGCGCTATGACTACTGACCGCAACAAACTTGGCGCCGCGACGCGTGGAAAGGCACGACAGCTGTCCAATCTCTTGAACGACCCCAAATGCGTCTAACACACTCCAATTCCTGCACGACGCACCTCACACCCACCTTCGGAGACCTCACCCCCCGAGGGATGACAGGGACCTTACAGGTGACAGCTCCGGGATGCATATAGTTATGTCTTTTAAAGGTACTCGGCAAACTGATCGTATACATTGCAAGGACACTACTCGTTCACCCAACATGTAGGTAGTACATAAAACGATATTACACGGGCGAATACACTTATCAACAGACGTATATGTTAAAGATGTAATGTCCTCGGTCTAAATGACCAAATCTCAATGACCATCTTGCCCGATCGCTTGCACATGATCGCGCACGTCCCCCCTTTACAAGCAACTTTCCATACACTTTCACATCGCTCGCTCAAATCTCTGACAGCCTTCCCGCTTTGTGTTTCATACATCCGCACTCGCCCGTCGTTCCCACCGGTAACAAGAAAGTTCGAGTCAAACTGAAGAGATGTCACAGAGGAATCATGGGCGGAAATGCGTTGCCGGATGGTGAAAGTGTGCAGGTCAAACGTGATAACGCGTCCGTCGGATCCGCCCGTGGCAAGGAGACCAGTAGTAGGACAGAGTTGTAATTGACACACGAGAGCCGTATGCCCTTGCAACAACGCAATGCAATCCCTGTAACGACCGTTGACATCTTCAACATAGAAAAGGGTGGGCGATAGACTGACCCAGATATTGCATCCCATACACGAACAGTTGTATCCAGTCCCCCGGAGACGACGCGAACGCCATCAAATGCCACTGAGTAAATCTCCTGTTCGTGGCCAGCCAGGATGTGTAGACACTCGCCCGTGTCTACGTTCCATATCTACCACCCCATTCCCGTCAGAAGATACAAGTACTGAGGTGGGATATTGGACGGAGCAATGTACGCACCCGGCAACTTGCGTCGTAGCTCCCACTTGCTACCTTGTTACCGCATACATCCAGGCATCTGACGCTGTTCTCGTGGCCTTCTAACATCCGAAGCATTCGGCCCTTCTGTATGTCCCAAACCCGGACCGTCGTGTCACGAGAACCGGTCACCGCAATGGGGCGATTGTGTAAAACACGGGCACATCTAATAGTTGCAGTGTGGCCTCGAAGAATATAGATACAGTGGCTTATAAAGTTGGTGTCAGCCAGAAACAAAAACACGGCATCGATAGTGTTCATACCCTGAAACCACGTCCCAGACGCGCAGACTCTTATCGCAGCCAGCACTCACAACAATGGGATTTGGTTGACCCCAGCCTTCTGAAGTGCAACACAAGTCGCTCTGTTTCCCCTGATCGTCAGATCCTTGTGCAGTCTTTGGCCGTCTCTTCTTTGGAATGTCGAGTCCCAACGCACGACGATATTTCAGATGCACGCATCCGTTTGTCAGAGGTGTGATGGAAGATGAGGTTGATGGTGACTCATCACCGTATGCTTGGGTATCCTCAGGTTCGTCCCAATAACCACCGCGACTGACAAGGTGTACTGCCCACACACCTTGGTCGTGTCCTGTAAGCGTACGACACAAAACCCCGGTGTTGGCACTGTAAATATGAACCTTTGAATTGGCGCATCCGACGACGACGCGATCAGAGTCCAACGCTACGGACGTAACGACACCACCATCGGGTGTCGGGATGGGCATGCGATGCGAACGAAGGAGATACCCCCCTCGTCGCATGTTTGACACTTGGATACGATGTCGGAAGGTGGTACGGTTGGTGAAAGTAGTTGTCACTCACTCAAGATGTAGGAGTACTGAAAGTGTTTGCGGTATGATGGCGAAGAGTCTTCAGCAGACTTGTTACTAGAAGTTCGTCGCCAAGAGGATAGAGGAAACCGCTCCTGCCGCTTCAAACTTTCTTCGGCAGTAAGGGTTTGTAGGGCTGGATCCATCGGATGAGCGGGAAACGAGTCTGAGTCTTTCAGGGGCTCCTCTACGACTTCGTCATCGAACTCCGTTTCTTCTGCGCCATCTATCTCCAAATGAAAACGATACGTCCCGCACATGGTTTGCCAGAGCCATTCGTCTTGAACAAGATCGTGCCATCGTCTGGAGACCTGGCTAGCTCTAGCGAGCGTTTTCGGATCGTCTACAAAGCTGAGGATATGCAAAGCTATCTCTGGAGGGAGTTCTGCGAGGAAATCGCGTCTGAGCATGGGCGCAATAGTTTGCGAGATGAATATAAGCTCGGAAGGTGTACAGTCATTAAGGAGAGACAAGAGGTAGCGTTTACGGGATGGAGGGCCAAGGGCTATTAGATTTGCAAACTCGATGCGGGACAGATTCGCAGGATCGTACGATACATCTTGTGCGTTAGAGAGGTGGAAGGGGTCGCGGAAGAGGGAGGCCGGGGCAGGTGACGGTGCGGGAGTAGGAGGGGAGGCAGCGGGCATGTACACGGTAGAAGATGATTTTCCTATGCTTGTGTGGCGCCGATGATCATTTGTTCGTGGCTGCGCGGCTCTGCCTAGCGCGGTTCTGCCAGCGATATCGTTGGTCTGGTCTGGCGAACGTGGTGATGTGGGAGAAGCCATCAGGATTCCTGTAAATCAAAAAGTGATCACCACCGCAACCAATGAGTACGATGGTGAACAAATTGTCTAGCGGGGGATCGTCGTTGTCGTCGTCGAGGTTGGTCGCAAAGCTCGACAATTCCTGTCACATCGCTGGCATGAGAAATGGGAATTAATTTCCTTTTTGAGGAACCTACAGATCACGTGCTTGAACTTTGTAACAGTATCTACTCTCCTGTTAGCTAGGTGACTAGTCCCGTTACTGGCCCGGGTCCTTGTCGTCCTTAAGCTTGGACCTTCAGCGCTCAGCTACAGTTCACGGTCGGAACACTCTGGAGGCCTTCCGAACTTTCTTTGTTGACAGAGTCCGGCTCGCATCCAGAAAAATGACCAACAAGAAGAAGGCTCAAGCCAAGAAGCAAGCCCAAGCAAAGGGTATCAAGTACGCTTGGCCTCACCATCCGCTTATCTCGACCCTTACTGAACCGTGTTCAGGCCTCAGACCCAACCAGATCCCGAGCCAAAACCTACAAGTCCCCTGTCTCCCACTTCGCCCTCAGTCGAGTCTCCTGCACTGGAGAAGCACGTAGGACCCTCCGCTGACGATATCAAGGAGCAAGGAAATGTCGCGTTCAAAGCAAAACAATACGACGATGCTGTCGGCTTGTATACTAAAGCCATAGGTTGCTACTTCCCTTCTACAGCAGTCTATCGCGTGATCGTTGACCCGCTTTTCCTCCAGATATGAAGCCCGAGCCCTCCTATCTCACCAACCGTGCCGCATCTTACATGGCACTGAAACGCTTCCGATCGGCACTGGCTGATTGCCAGCAGGCTGCCGCGTTGCAATCAGCCGAACCTTCATCGAAGACCCTGATCCGTCTTGCGCGATGTCATCTTGCTTTAGGTTCTCCCGAGGCTGCGCTAACGACTTTACGTACTGTGATAGCCTTGGAACCTACCAACACAGCTGCGTTGCAGCTCCAGGAAAAGGTCCTCGAGCTTGAAGCTCACTTGCGTAACTTTGACGGTGCGAAACGCAGAAAGGAGTGGGGAATGGCCCGAATAGCTTTGGACAAGTGTCTACAGAGTATAGAGGGTGAGGGTGGCGAAATACCGACGCAATGGCGCTTGTGGAGAATTGAGTTGGAACTCGCACGCGCTAATTGGAATGCTGCCAATATTTCTGCAAAGTAAGTACAGTGGTGAGGCATCACGACAGGATCTAATCCGGTGGGCCCGCAGTGACGCCATGAGACTTGACCCCAATTCCCCCGAGATTCTCGCTGGACGTGGGCTAGTGCTATTTCTTACTGGCAAGTTGCCACAAGCTCTGCAACACGTTGCATCAGCGCTCCGGTTGGACCCCGGACATGAAGTTGCTTCGCGACTACGAAAGCGCATCAAGGACGTCGAACGGACAAAGGAAGAGGGCAATACAGCCTTCAAAACCGGTAAACTGGATGAGGCAATTACACTTTATACGGAGTGTTTAGAAGTATGTGTCACGCCTGTAGCTCTTATGACCGTACTGATTTCTCTTCCCACCAGCGTATTGGTGAGGCGGAAGAGGAAGGTAAAGGCGGGCAGATCCGGGCTACATTATTGTCAAATCGCGCAACCGCATTACTGAAGGTATTAGAGTCCTCCACGCTTATCTCGCGTTATTCATGGTGTCGGATGCAGCTTGAGAGATACACTGACGCCTTGGCTGACACCGAGGCTTCCCTCGCGCTTCTTCCGACATCATTCAAAGCTTTACGCACTCGGGCCCGCATCAATCTACACCTTGAGAAGTTTGACGCAGCAATAGCGGACTTCAAATCATCTATTGAGCAGGCTGACTTCGAGAATGCCGACGCAGATGTCAGATCCCTCAAGACTGAACTCAAAAAAGCTGAAGCTGCCCTGAAACGGAGTAAAACGAAGGATTATTACAAAATTTTGGGTCAGTTTTCATTTACCTTGTAATACGGACGCGCTCTGACTTTTATTTTTAGGCGTTCCAAGAGACTGTTCAGAGGTGGAAATCAAAAAGGCATATCGTCGGGAAAGTTTGAAACACCACCCAGATAAAGTAATCTACTTCATGGCCCCTGCTGTGATCATAACGCTGAACATCCTTATAATTCCAGGGCGGAGACGAGGAAAAATTCAAGCTGGTTGTTGAAGCACATGCTGTACTTTCGGATTCTCAGCGACGAGATCGGTACGACCAGGGCGAAGACGAAGATGGGCAAAACGATCCAGGCATGGGTGGTCAGTTTGGGGGTATGCATCCAGGCGATCTAGCAGATCTCTTTGCGCAGTTCCAAGGTGGTGGTTTTGGCGGAGGACCTTTTGGCTCAAGCAACTTCCGCTTCCGAGCCGGGGGAAACTCAGCTGATTTTGATTTTTGAGACGTTAGCACGCCTTCACGTGTATTATATTCTTGACATACCCTACTTGATAACAATGAAGTTCGGTCGGTGTGTGAGCACGTGACGTACATCACACTCATGGCTGTGCAGCCCGCGCCCCTGTCGTTATCCGAGTCAAGTCCAGCTTCAAGTCAGACTGTCCAAACGCCTAGTATGTCGAATTTGAAGCAGGGAACCCTTTCCTTTGCAACCGCCAAACGAACCAACTCTGCCCCCAATGAAAAGCCACAAGAGAAACCCTTAGTCGCAGGCAAGACAAAAACCAAGCGACTAGATACCTCAGAAAAGGCTCAGAATATCACAAAGCCCAATATCGTACTCGAGATCTCCTCTGACGAAGAGGTCGCCGCTCCGGCAAAAGTCACCATCCCGGCCAAGCGAACGCGTGCGAGTGCGAAGGCACAGAAACAACCCTTACAGCCCTTACAGTCTGAGAAACAGAAACCTTCCCCAGCGGTGATAGAGAGGGAGCATCTAGATGTCGAAGACAAGGCCGGCCGTTACCGCAGATACTACCATGAAGTCAGATCAAAGATGGGACATATTCAACCCGGTAAGTACCACCTGACTCGCTGTGAATGCCGCGGAAAAGGGGACTGATCTCGCTCGGAATTTATAGTCCATTCGGAAGGACAAAACAAGATACACGCGATGCTTCGTTTCTTTGACATGTAAGTTTTTCCGTTGAATTGGTTGGTTTGTACTCACGATGATCTCAGGTCATATGAATATGGGCCGTGTATCGGGATGACAAGGCTGGAGCGGTGGGAGAGAGCGGAGGCATTCAGTCTCAACCCTCCTGTGGAGGTCAGTCGAGATCGCTTTTCACCCGTCCAAATATAAACGTGTTCTCAGGTTCGAGACATTTTACTCACCAAGGAAGGTGTCGAAAAGGAAGAGTATGCCCAGTGCGTGCTGTATGAAGAGGTTTGAAATGTTACTGAACTCTGTGGGTAAATTGCTTGCCGAATTCAACGAAACTCAAGTATTCGCCCGTTACCTAGGCTTTGACTATAACGGAGGATATGTGTTCCTGCTTAACCATTTTTCTTACTTTAACCCTTCTTTTCGATGATAATCCGGGACGAACTGACCGCATACCTCATGTTTGTTGTATGTGTTACCTGGCACAATACTGATTAGTACTTAGTACTTAGTTGTCTCCGGCTTGATCTGGTCACTACTGTTCGGCGAACTTTCCGCGAGATCCATCGTTGGTTCTGGGAAAGCCGCAACCCAAATTGGATTCCAAACATGTACACCAACCCATTTCTGCATGACTCGGAACTGGTTGAAACGCAACTTAAACATTTGATTGCTCTTGGCTGTCCGACCTGCGTGCTCCGCCAGGCCGACGTTCGCTCGTTGATGAGTTCATAATGTCATCGTGATGGTCTAAACACTGCAGTTTAGCAACTTGCTCAGGCCTGATGAGGCAATCAACTGAACCTTACAGTAATCCAGCCAGGTTGGGTCTAAGTTTCACAGTGACTACTAGGTGATGACTTTTAGGTCCCATCACTAATGCCGCTCGCTCCGTCACAGTATTACGCTCAGCCGTTCCTGATCCCGTACTTTTAACCATGTTGAGTCTTGAAATAATTCTAGTGATTGTCTGGTGGCTGCTTGCAAGGTTGTCGAGTCTAAATTCTCCCCTTCAAACACTTCAGGAACGCCAGCAGAGGGGAGGATTCTGCGTGCGATGGTGTTTCACCTCTATGAAAGCATGGGTTGGTTCGGCAAGTCAGAAGGGAACCGTAGTCATGTGCCAGTGTATGCACTCTTCGGAATGCTGCTCGACTCAGCAATTTTTTCCCCCTTCGTTCCCCACCATTTGAGCCTGGTGTCGTCACCGTGGAAAGGAAATGACGAAAAAAGTCATGGCGTCGTGGCAATCTGATCCCCGCACTTTGGGCACTTGTGTTCAGACTCAATTCAGTGCTTGGAATCCCAGGATAACCGAAGCAGGTGATCTCTGACTCTGACCTTGCCTCAAAAGGTGATTTTGGAGCACACCGGCTTCGTGACCCGGTTCCTTGTTCGCTCATGCATCACTGCGAGCCTTTACCTCAATGGAGCTATGCTCTGTCAGAAAAGTTAAGAACAACGATTCTGACACAACATAGCTCCACTGAGGTATCTTAACAATCAACCATCCTTCAAGGAAGTCAACCCCGCTGGCGATGCGCCTCCGTCTGTGAGTGCTTCTTATCACAACGAGCCGTGGGGCTTCGGTTACTGATATATAAAGCTCTTCATCTCCCCGGTGTAACTATCTATAAAATAAAGTCGAGTCCTAGTGAACTCAGTTCCCACCATTCCGCACCATAATGCCTTCGCCCCGTCAGTCTGAAGTCGATGTTCTCATCATCGGTGCAGGGCCCGCTGGGCTTATGTGCGCCAACGCTCTAGCCAATGCTCGGATCAATGTTAGGATCGTGGATAAACGGTAGGAATTCTCCATCCAACAGATGCTCGCATACCAACGTAACTCTCAGCCCTGCTCAAGTCGCAGCTGGCCAAGCGGATGGAATTTCTCCTCGAACCATCGAGGTTTTCCAGGTGAGCATAATTGATCCAGCTTATATACCTCAGTGGATAACACTTCTCACAGAGCTATGGCATCGCGGAACGTCTTCTGCGTGAAGGATGTCAAGTACACATGGCCGTAAGTGGCTTGTAAACCGAGTTGGTCACTAACGCACCCTGTTTTGCAGGCATTTTATGATCCTGGTCCAAATGGTGGTATCCAGGCAAGTAATATCTTACCTTTGACTCGATCAAGTCTCATTTTCCTTCCTTAGCTATCGAGTCGTGCACCAGATGTCACCGCGCCTTCTGCTCGTTACCCCTTTGAAGTACGTATGTTCTATCAACTTGTAGTCCGGTCGTCTCAAGACAGATTCCTAGCTTGCACTTCACCAAGGAGGAATCGAGTCAATATTCTTGGATTCCATGAAATCATTGGGTGTTGAGGTTGAACGGTCAACCATGCCCATTGCAATAGAGTTATCAAGCAATGAAGCAGAGCTTGCCGATCCTAGCTCGCATCCAGTCAAGGTGGCGCATTTCCATTCACTCTGGTATATGTGTTCATGGAGAGATCTCAGGTGACACTAGAACACTTGGAGGGACCCGACGGTGAACCACATGAAGAGATCGTACGCGCCAAATTTGTACTTGGCGCAGATGGTTTGGAGTCCCAGGTCCACCACATCCGCTCCAGAGCTCACGCGTACCCACAGGTGCCCATTCGTGGGTCAGGAAAACTTTTGACATCAGCATGGATGGCGAACAAAGTGGTGAGAACATATTTCGCAGGTTATCAGAGATTTCCGTATTTCGACGTCTCGGACAGACTTCATTTGGGGTGTTTTGGACATGGTTCCAGACACAGATTTCCCAGATATTCGCAACAAGAGTCTTATCCATTCTAATAATGGATCGTGTCTCCTCGTCCCTCGCGAAGCCGACAGAATCCGAATCTACATGCAACTGGCCGATAAAGATGTCCTAAACCCACAAACCGGAAGGGTGGACAAGGACAAAATGGGACCTAAACAATTACTAGAGGTACCTTTTTTCCGTCGCAGTGGGAGAGTATTGATCCAGCCTTGTGGTACAGGTTGCACAAGAGTCTCTCAGCCCCTTCTCTCTAAACCCCACGGATGGGATCAACTGGTGGACATTGTATATCAGTAAGCTACTCATGACGGCTACTCCTGCTTCGTTACCTTGATGTCTCTTTAGTCGGTCAACGCGTGGCGTCCAAATTCTCTGTTAGGGAACGCATATTCATTGCCGGAGATGCCTGTCACACGCACTCGCCTAAAGCAGGTAATTTGTCCCTAGCACTTTGCGCACTACTTCAATAAGCTGAGACGGTTGTTGCAGGCCAGGGCATGAACGCTAGCATGAATGACGCGCACAATCTCGGTAAGCTTGACACGATCTGTTACAATGTGAGCAGAATCTGACATCGATGACAGCTTGGAAACTAGCACTCGTGATTCGCGGGTGGGCAAATATGTCGCTGCTGTCAACTGTCAGTCATTGTCCCGCATCTGGCATGTGCCGAAAATAACTTTGATTGTTAGTACGAGTCGGAACGCCGCAAGTACGCACAAGATCTCATCGCATTCGACAAAGCATTTTCTACGCTTTTCTCCGGAAAACCCTTGAGTAGTGATAACACGGATGGCGTTTCTCACCAACAATTCCTACAGTGAGTGAAATCGTAGGTTAGCCGATCTTGGCTAATCATAGACAACAGGGCGTTCCAGACCTTCGGAGGGTTCACAAGTGGCATTGGTGTGCACTATAGTCCATCAGCGGTCGTCAACGATGTACACCAATCCTTGGCTACCAATCTCGTCATCGGTGAACGTGTTCCGCCGCAAACGTTTGTCCGAGCAGCCGATGCATGGCCGTATGAGCTGCAAGATCTTCTTCCATCCGATTTCCGATACAAACTTCTCGTGTTCGCTGGGGACCTCAACGACTCGTTACAACGGGGAAGGATCGATACCATGATAAAAGACTTGCAGCGACCGGAGAGCTTCTTAATGAAATATGCCTCGAACAAATCGTCGACATCAAGGTTTGATACTATCACGATCACCAAAGGGAGAAAGGAAGAGGTTGACTTCCTGAAAGTGCCGACGTTGCTACGGCCACACTGGTCAAAGTGAGTCCGAGATTTGAAATGAGATCTACTCCCTTTGACGTGTCTTACAGGGTCTTGATTGACGACACGGATGTGACGGGCGCCGTTGGTGGACGAGGCTATGCATATTATGGTGTGGCTGACGAGGGTGCGATTGTGGTGGTCCGACCGGACGGATACGTTGGCACGATCGCGCCTTTGGATAGGGTCTCTGAGATCGATGACTATTTCGCGGGATTCATGAAGGTATGAGGTTAGGTATTCACCACCTTAAGAGTGTGTTGCCTTGCGGGAAGCAATAATATCAATCGATGATACCTTGATAGGTCCTGATATTCTGTATCGTAGTTTTGGAGGACGGTGTTAGCTATTTGTGGTGATGCTGTGCTTGGCCACACCGGGAATGGTTGAATATCGGCGCTGATGGATTGATGGCCTAGCCAGGTCGGATGGCAGTGTCGGGCGGCGACGACAACGGCAATAAATCGTTAATCAATATTAGGTAGGTCGCCTTCAAGTTGGTGCATGGCGAGGGACGCGGAAACGATCTCCGCGTGGGAACGAAGCCCTGAGGCCCTGGGCGCGCACGATACCGTATGCCTTATTATTAATTGTTGCCTAAGAATCCTCCTTACGTCCCAGTGACTAGGCTATCCCGCGGGTCGCAGCCGTCACTGCCGGAATGTGAGGCCTGTGTTGCCAATTGAGGCCTGGCCAACTCCCTCGCTCCGGTACCCTACTCCCCCCTGATAGAGCTTTCGCAGGCTCGAAGCCGCACCCATCCCCGTTCCCCTTACTGTCCCGTTGCGCAATCATCACGGAGTCCGACGGGCGCACACATAGGAATGACAGCCCAACTTGGAGCCTTTCCCTCGCACATGGACTAAGAACCACACCCGTCCCCCCGATGTCTGGAGCGTGTGAAAGTGTAGCCAGCTTGCAAGATTACTTTGCTGTCAATATTAACGTCGTCGCCAGCCGTTACTGTACACCCACATCATCCACGTCCTCACTGACTCTGATCAGGCCCGAAGGCCTGAGACAGCCAACGGTACCAGTGTCACGTATACACATCCTGGTTCAAGGATAGATATCCAGATAATGAGTAAAAGTCTACCGCCGAACTTTTTGCACTATGAGGAGTTCCGCTGTAGTAACTTGTTGAAGATGTAGTTTCCTGTGCCACGAGAAACGCGCTGCCATTCACAAAAAATGGCGTCGAATAACTGTGCGGTTGTTTCCGCTTAGCCGACGCTTGAAAATGACCTCAGATTAGCCGAAGGATGCCATGGCCCTGGGCGCGTGTTAATAGTATACGGCTGCAATCAACAGACTAAGCGGGCCAGAATTTCGACTCCAGAATGGGGGGTACTCCATTAG
>JBBPMD010000841.1:0-12831 GCA_038090095.1 Zangia roseola | reverse complement strand
ACCGGTTATCGATATCCGACATTACTGCTTTGTCACGTCCTCGTGGTGGGCTCGCCTTCCTCTCTGCATGTGAAACCGCGACGGGCGATAAGAAGCTCTCCGACGAGGCGGTCCACATTGCAGCAGGAATGTTGTTCGCAGGTTATAGAAGCGTTATTGGAACAATGTGGTCGATCAGCGACAGGGTTGCCCCTGACGTAGCAAAGGACGTTTATGAACAGTTGTTTGGGACTGGGTCGCCGCCAGACTATCGAGGTGCAGCCCATGCACTAGATAATACTATGAAACGTCTGCGGGACGAAAATCTGCGATTTACGGACTGGATCCCGTTTATCCATGTTGGTCTCTGAACCGTATCGGATTTAGTGTAGACGATATTTTTGTATCGAATGACCGTCACCACTCCAAGTTCCCGCACGATCTACTCTGTGCCAACTATTCGCTCTCAATGTCGGGCAGCACTGTCATGCGAAGGGGTCGATCGGTCGTGGCTCACGACCCCTTCGAATGACTAATCTACCATATGTATCCTTGGGCTGTGTTTACTGCTCGCCTTCCGTCTCCGATTCATGCGTCGCACTCATTGATCTCCGCGCTGTTTCTCCCCCCGCGCTATCCGCCTTACTCAAGTCACCGGGATTACAACTTGTGGCATCTGTCACTGATCAGGAAGCCATGTTGGCAAAGGGCGGTTGTAGACAGGTTGAATTCAGAAGTAGTAGGTAGGAACGACTGTCTTCCTACCTCTAACTTGCATGAGACTGCCATAATATAGACGTTCCGGCCAGATTTGGAAGCTCAGTGGAATCAGTTGTCCATGGAAACATTATCTGTACATGTGCTCATTCCTCATATCGTGCAGATTGAGCGACTGCCTACTAGCCCAGGCAATGCATATAGAGAGCATATAGGCGTGTGGTGGAGTCTCCTCTTTATTCGCAATTTCACCCTCGATAGATCATGGACCGTGAAGAAAGCCAACTGTCCACAGCTTCCCCATTGTTGCACGATACCTCCGACGACCCCACTGCGACTAGTACTAAAGGATTTCATGCAGAGGTTGGCTCTCATCGACGTCTTGGGCTGTGGACCCTTGTTCCTGCGGTCATCGTTTTCCTAACTTGCCTCTTGTTGCCCACCGCCATGCTCTGGTACCTTCTATCCCATCCTCCCACATCTCCTGCGGACGAAGATGCACATCTCTTTGATGGTGCGATCATCGCGGTAGAGGGCTCAGAAAAGTCTACGTTGGTCAGTGGGTCCGGTCAAACTCAAGTGAGCACACTATACGGATTGGCCTTCGCAACGATCATAGTAAGAAAGATTCACTTCAAAGCTCTCGTGTCCAAGATGGGACAATGACACATTTCCTCCGCAGAGTCATGTTGTTTCAATTACAGTGCCTTTATTGATGGGATTACTTGCGTACCGCATTGCGGCCAAATGGCACGATCCTCTCTTGGAACCAGATGGCAAGAAGGGGTCCAAATCATTGACATTTACACCCATACAGTAAGTTGCAATGCGAGTGTATCATCATTTTCTTATTGCTACACATAGGTACGGTATCGTGTTGAAGATATATGGTTCTAGCAACTTGTTCGCTTTACTTCAATCCGGACGCTACCTATACACAGAGAGACGGGTCGGAATATTGAAATCTCTAGTTTTTTCAAGCTTCGTCATTCTCGCACTTGTCTTACTCCTGGCGCATGCGATCAGGTGAGTGATCTCGTGCACTGACGTGATACACTAATGAACGCGTATATGCAGTCTCGTGGACTTGTGGCTCCACACAGTTGCTGGGACCGTCATATATTCGTCCGTTGCAGCCGTTGATAATCTGACATCCATGCAGTATGGGACGACCGTCAATCAAACTGTCTGTCCCTACCCTGGATGCGCAAATATACGACTCCGTTATCGACCCCGAATCTACTGAGTCTGGTGCCATTCCTGCTGGGCAGAACTGCGCCAGTTATACAAATACCTTTGTAGAGAGTTTGCCTGCCGGTCCTGGCTGTGGAAATATCCGCGATCCTTCCATCCTCGCCGAAAGTGTCTCAGCTTCCAACAATCTTTCCGATTTTCGCACTACCATCATCATCGAATCTGACAACATGGCCGTGCTCGTTCCTCCTTCAGTCGGTTCGAATAGCTTTTACAATTTCACCGCCTCGACCTATGGCATTTCAATGTCTTGCCAATTACCGAAATGTCAGTTGTACAATTCTGGTCCTCCCTCGAGTCAAGATGGAGGGCCGTTTGGTTGCACAGATTTCAATCCCGTCTACAATGCATCGTTGTACGACCTTACATCCTTCCTTTACGACCCGGCGAATATGACCCAGGAACCCAACTGGTCAAACGGTACTGGCAGCAATCCGTTCGGCTTCTTTATTCAGCTGCCATTCTCCAATGCTCTCCCGATTCACGCAACATCGGGAACGGATGCCAGAAATTCCACAAATGGGGAACCCGGATGGTACTACGGACTGTCAACGGGCTCAGTGGTTTACCTCACACAGTGCACAGTCACATCCTACGATGTCTTGCCTTCGAACGTCAACAGCACCTATGCGATCGTGAACGCATCGCTCGCCGATTTCAATACTACATCCGCACTCTCCTCTGGATTTATCGACTGGATGGCGTCGACGTACCTCTTGCCTCAAATCCAAAGTCTGATGGGATCCGAACTGCAATCGACGAGCTTCGCGGATGCACTCCAGACGCAGCTGATGCTTCGATCGCTGGCGTTGAACACCGGCATCCTCGAGGGCGTGCCCGTCAATTCTTCCACGACGTCGACGCCCAGTATCGCCTCCCGCTACCCTATCGCACCGCTCGCCGTGTTCCTCGCACTCGTCTTCTTGTACTGTATCGTCGCGCTTGCCGTCGTCATTTGGGCCTGTTTTTTCACTGCCGATTCAGTCGTCATTTACACGGAGAAAGGGGAGAAGAAGACGTACAACACGTTGCAGATGGTTCAGCTCAGGCTGACGGATCCGCTCGCAGCAGTCGCCGAGTGGTTCTCGAGCGATGCAGATGAGGACGTTCGGGGTTCGGAACGTGAATCAGGACTCTCGCCGGGGGATCGTGAAAGGAAGGCGGCGCGTACACTCGAGACGGACGCGCTCGACATGTTTAACGCTGACGAGCACGGAAGCGTCGCACCTCAAATCTCAACAGACGCTAACGGAAACGTTCACTTTAGTCTTCGGAAGAGGTACGCGACACTCGGCGCTGACGCGGACGGCGCGGAAGTGTAGTACCAAGGAGACGAAAAGTATACCTAATGCGCACGCACACGCTTCGAGCTCGGGTCGCACCGGGCCAAGCTAGAAACGTTTACCATAAGAAATTATCTAACAGATCGATGGTATCATCCATGATAACAGCCTTTATACGTATGATGATGGTCCTTGCAAGCTTGAGCATCCATAATACATATATGCTTGACATGTCCAAGGTACTAAAAATATGCTGTAGGAACGAAGGATGAAATCTGTGCAATGCAGTCTACGCAGTCGCGAGTGGGGCCGCAAACAAGTCGTCAAAAGGACCAGAACCCGGAAGTAAAGAACGCGCTTCAGGCGAATTTGTCTCGCCCATTCTGCCTGCAATCTCTGTGATGAGATCCTTCAACCGGAAATCTTCGACTGGTTTATTCAACACCTCTTTCCGACATGTCGGACAGTTGTATTCGGGTCGATGACGTCGCAACTCGGCAAGAATCGCGCGTAAGTGGTTCTGTCCGTGCGGGCCATACACATGCAGATTGGGGACCATTTGCACAAAGTTGTGGAGCTGTCCCACGAAAGCGCCGCGATGGGCATCCAACTGGGGGTTCGCCGTCATGTGTTGAGCATGGGCCCTGCTGAACCAATCAACGAGACACTCCTTACAAAAGGTGTGACCGCACTCCGAAAGACTGCGAGGATACATTCAGGGATAGAAATGACGCGCATATACGAGGAAAACTTACGTGTAGGGCGACCACATAGTGACTGTGCACACCTCGCATGCGATGTACTCTTCTAACCCTGACAAGGCCTAACAATTGGATAACGCGGGTCAGAACATAAGCCAAGGGGTGCAGAACAAAGGAGACCCTGACATCTTTGCTCAAACAATCCCGCTTCCCTTTGAGCTCTTCCATCTCCCGCGAGGCCAGTACAAGTCGTCGTTCAGTTCTTTTGAGCTCCTATCGCGATCAGTTAGCTCCAACGGGGCCGAAAAGTGGGGGAGTACGCGGACCTCTCGTAGCTTCTTGATGGTGCGCTCAGCATCCTTGTTCGTTGTCTCGGATGATTGGGTCTGTTTTCGCGCTGTGTGCTTCTTGGGAGGGGTCTCCTCGTCCGACGATAGTTCGAGGATGTCGCCTGAGGGGACCAGTGGCGCGGTAGAGGCAGCACCTTTTTTTCTAGGAGGACGGCTGGACGATTTCTTGGATTTCAAGGATCCTTTGGGCTTAGGGTCGTCATCGTCGGAAGACAAAACAATAATTTCGTTACTCGTTGGTGTTTTCTTTGTGTCGCCATTGCCAGCGGAACCTGCACGGCGGGTTGCATAAGGCTGAATTGATGGCTGCTGTGAGTATTGGCGACTAGAAGCACGGGTGACGGGCATGATCGATGTGAGTTAAGTAGACGCGCTCAGAGTTGGAGTTGAACACGGCAATATTATAATGTGAGACACCACGTGACTAATTATAAGTACCTTGCATCCATACTTTGTCGATGCGTCAGTCAGTCGCACCGAATCGCGTCTCTCATGCACACGCATTGGCAAGCAATCCCACTTCTCTTAACCGCTTGGTAGAAAAGAAAAAAGAGTATGAGGCAGTCGCAGCCCTCGAACGCGCTAGTGCCCTCTTCGTGAAGCGTATCGAAGGCCTCGCCGATGACTGCGAGGTCATGGCAGACGCAGGCCAGGGCGAGTACTGTACACGCGTACGAAACATTCGTCGCCTATTCTAATTGTGTCTTATCACAGTCCATGGCCAAGTCCTCGAACAATGGCCCAACATGTTCCGCATACTTGGCCACTTTCGTACGTGTACGCGACCGGCATGACGCACGCTGCTCATTCATGTTTGTAGTGGCGAACCGACAGCAATACGCAGAGTCTGACGTGTCTCTGGAAAGTCTCGAGTCCGCGCCGGGGGAACGTTTGGTCCGTATTCCGCTGGACGAGGTCCAAGCTGGTACAAAAGCCCCATGAACCCATTCTTCCTATTGATTGTCTCGCCAAGTCATTACCTGTAACAGCGTTCTATTTACCAAAGCGCCTGTTTCTTCCGAAAAAGATTCCAGGCTCGGTCAAGTCTTTATCTTATCAGGAATGGGATATGAAAGGCAGATGTGACCCGATCGCATTTCGCTTCTACTGAGTTGCGGGTTTCCAATGGTGCAATATGCAATAGCATCACACTCATTACCGGATCTACGTGGTTCTTTTTCTTTCCCGCATGCCCGCTCGTTGGCCAATCGTGTCGTACATCTTACGAGGCTTCCGTGAGCGTCCATTTTAGTCACGAGAAGAATGTGCTCACCAGTTGGTGTGATCATGCCGTGTCGACACTCCAGTCGCAGCCTTGCATTTCTTGGTATGTCTTCGGGCCACATCTGCGCGCGAATACACTTTGCTACAAAATGCACAGCTCGTGCCCGCACGCAGGTGACGCGAAACCACATGCCGCGCCAAACTCCCCTTGTTCATCGTGTCGGTACACCCTAACCAAAGGCACGCACGTTGAGATTTCTCGTGCCCGACGACATTGTGGTGGTGGCTCAGGTGATGGCTCACCCAAACCCTGTCGCCAAGAATGTCCATGTTGCATGTACCACGCTCGTCCGTCCATTCACAGAGGAAGGTGTACACGTCGTCGTCCCCATCTGCATTCTGTGGGTATGTTGGATCCACGGGCGGGACGTCACTGCTGATGAATGAACAGGGTTGTATGCGTGTGGGTTCACTTTCTTCCCGCGAATGGGCTTGTGGAGGAACATCGACTCGCGGCTCGAATGCGGTTACGACCATCTCTTCCCAGGCGCGACTTGCTGGGATGGCTTCCGCGGTGTCACGGCTTGGTCCATTGTCACTTCCAAGGCACATTAGACCACCGCTTAGACTCGGACCGACTCCGAACGGACTCGACCCTGACGGTGAACAATCTAGACGAGCCATGGTGTCGAGAAAATGATGGGCTTGTGATGCGTGGCTAGCAAGCCTCGGGAAGGGAACCGCATCGACGGCAGCAGCACACAACTGCGAATGTTGTGGTGGCTGTCTAACGCTCATTCAGCAAAGCAGACATACCACTGGCACTCGTCCGACGGCAAAATAATACGCACAGAATGGATGGATGAGATGGAATACCTGTACCGACGTGCCGTTGCGTAAATTCATCCGGGTCTCCGGCGTATGGCGTGCGCGAATACGCCATGCTGACAAACGCATAAGCTTTCCGAGACAAACATGTTAATGGTCCGAACCTCTCGATTTCAACTGATCGGTTGGTGGAAGGAGCTTGTGGCACGGTCCAATACGGTGATACGCCTCGACCTGATGCACGACGTTCGGATTGGCCCCTATCACCACCAAAAAGTTGAATTCCAGGGACCACCGAAAGCATCTGGATGGATAACAAACCATTCACCATCTTGCCCCTCGCGCCACCCAGGCTGGGAGTGAAAGTACCCCGATGGCAGTCCGAAAGACATGTGTCACGATACAGAAAGCACGGGGAGAAAAAAAAGAATACGACGCGTACCAATGACTCCAATGCCACCTTGGCTCTTTATAACGTTTCCGGGACATGTACACACGCCCCTCGGTGCCTAGGTGGGCAGTGTCCTACAACAGATCCAACGCGCTTGCATTCATACACAATACCCGCCGAGGAGGCCTTCTTTTTTCCACGGATCGCCCATTCAAAAACGTGTCCTGATTCAACACGCTGGGAGGTGCCATCAAGAACGCGTTTAATCATCCCCATCCAGTCGCGCCTAAAAATACGCGATCTCATAGCGTAGGGTGGAAGCAAAGAAAGGAAAGGGGGAAGAGGGCGGGACAGAAAGGAGTGGCAACAATAACAGGCGCAACACGACAAGAGTCGCGCGCAGATTCGCAGGAGGAATAATACGTTATTCATCCGCGCGTACCATGGCGTCTCGGCCGGGACGAGCGTTCCATTCCAGTCCTAAGCATAGTGCGCCAGGCGTCTGTATCGCGCAAACTATGGGTGATGTCATCGATAAACCTAGTAGTTCCTGAGTGCTTGCTCTTTGATCAGTGAACATAAGACACGAAGACCCCAAGGCCCAACCGGGAATCCGCCCCATGATTCTGCCATGGTGTTGTGGCAGTTAAGCGGTCGGAATCCATCGGTCGCGTGCTGATAGATTTGCACCGCGTTTTTGAGGTGCATCGAACGTTGATTCTGACTCAAGTGCATCCCCAACTACGTTCAACAAATACTTGACCCCGCATCGATGTTTGGGTTACACTTGTATCCTGCCATGACGAAGGGTGTTTGTAACTAAATAGTGGTATGAAATTACAATTCAGATTCAGATACATCGGAAAATGTGCAAGAAATGAGGGAATAAGCAGGTTGTACATGCTACGGTTACAATAAACGTCAGCCGATTCGCAACCGTTTTCCCCAGTTGATAGCTTTTGGCATCCGAGGTCCAATCGGAAGTGGTGAACGTATACGTCTATTTACTTCTTGAGCGCACCAATCACAGAATCGGGAGCATATCTTGGAATAACCTGGATAAAACGTCAACTACCGCAGAACTAGCGCGCCAGGAAAAGACACACCTTGGGATCGTGAAGCATGTTGAATTCCTCCGTGGCATCACGGCCAGCGTACAACAGGATCGCTTTCTCTCCTCCAGGGTGATCGGGCAAGAATGACGTGACATCAAGGACTTGTCCGTTCACAACGACCCAGATATCATCCTTCTTGTTGTGCTTGGCAACGTCCACCAACGTGTATTCCTTAGATGCCGAGGAAGGTGCAGCAGCACTTGGCGTCGAGGGGGAAGGTGTGGTTTGGGACGTAGAGGGCTGAGGTGCAAGCTGCCCTGCCAATGCACCAAGACGACCACCGGCCTTCTCGATCACTGCACTCGTGGTGCGCAAGAGGTAGGCTGCGGCAGAATCACCGGAGACACGCCCGAAGACAACGCATCCCAACAACGATGAACCACCAAGTCGGTTGGCACCATGGACACCACCGGCGACCTCACCAGCGGCGAAGAGACCAGGAATGGGCTGGCTGTCCTCCCCAATCACACGGGACTCAGAATCAATCTCGAGACCGCCCATCGTGTAGTGAAGAACAGGGGTCATGATGGCGACATTGAAATAATCATTCAAAGTCCACTCTCCTGACGAAAAGAACTACAAGAAAGATGAGTACGAGGGAATAGCCTCCAAAAAAGGCAATTACCTTCTTGCCGAAAGGATCCTTCTTGGCCGTTGCTCCGGCGTTGTAGGTGTCGAAGGTCTTCTTGAGGTATGCAGGCGAGACACCCATTTCCTTCGCGAGCGCATCACCGCTGTCAAATCGCTTCATCAAGCCACGGCCAACGTAGTGCTTGCAATGCCATTCAATCTCGCGGGAAGCCTGGCCATTGAGGATGAGGCGAATGGGGTACTGATAAGGAAGAGAGCAGTTAGCGTAATAATTAAAACAACCACCAGAGAAACATACCTTGCCGTTCTCCCAAATCTTGCCAGTGACGTAGTCACGGTGCTGAAGTTCGTCGACGAAACGGTCGCCATTCTTGTCCAAAAGGAGACCACCAACACCACGAAGAGCTTCCGCGGCAAGGAACTTGACTTTGGCGTCTGGTTCGTTAGGGTCGACGAGACCAGTTGGGTGTACTTGAACCTTCTCAAGGTCGATGGCGCTAGCGCCGATGGCAAGTGCCATCTTCTGACCGTCACCGGTGCAGTGGTCACCGTTGGTCGTCGGGAGATCATAGTATTCAGGACGGTGCTTCTTCAAAAGTGAATCTGGAGTGAAATCCGCGGCGTAACCACCCGTGGCCAAAACAACAGGGCCATAAGCAGTCTCGGTCTTGCCGTTGCGGAGAAACTCGACTCCATTTACAGCACCGGATTCATCCTTGATGAGTTTAGTGACGCGAGCCTTCTTGAGGATCTTGACTCTGTCGGGTTGGCTCACGGCCAGGTCCTCGAGGCGTTCCATCTGGGCGTAGGTAATAACCTGGACGTCCATCGAGTAAGAACTCGTGCGCTGGTGAAATTATAGCACAAAAGACGCACCATTCCTGGGAACTGAGCGTTGCCCCTGTGTGTACGAGGTTGACTGTGACCACCGAGACGGGCGACCTTAGAGAGGTCGAGGCCAAACTTATTCTGCAGCCAGTTGACTGCATCACCGGACCGTCCGGTGAGGACATGAATGAGGTCGTCTCGGGCGAGGTCACGGGCCTGGGGCACGAAAGTGAGACGCCACGTATTCCGAAGGCAAGGAAAGTACTGACCGAATGCTTGGTGTCCTCGAAGAAGATTTTGGCGCTGTCGGGAATCCCGGCTTCTTGTTGGGTTTGCGTGCCTGCACCATTGATTCCGGAGGTAGCCTTGGTTGAATTGCCACCCATGAACCTGAATTGCAAAGGTAGGTCAGCGCATCGCTGTTAACCACAGGGGAGAATCACACCCTTGCTTATCGAGCAAGAGGACATTGGCGCCACGTTCAAGGAGGGTATGTGCAGCGGAAAGACCGGCGAGACCGCCACCGACGACGATTACTTGAGCCATTTGATACGCGGGGAGAATAGGACAAGGAAGAGAAGATGGTGGGGGTTGTGGTTAAAAGTGTCGGAACTCGGGGCTCCTGATTTGCTGACAGCCAATCACAAGCTAGCGAATCGCATGTGATTTTTGGCAAGGGTTCGGTGAGAAATTTCACGTCGATCCGTGAATTCTATGATACCCGAACGGATGACCGCTAAGCGTCCGTCGCGGCATGGGCAAAATCACAAAGTACATCACAGCAGCGTTGGACAACGTCGTCTATGCTCATCTCGGCTCCCTTCCGAGCAGGATCGATCACCACCAGATCCGGAACTCTCTCACCACTCAGTCTCCCGTTCTCTACATCTCCGTTCTCGAACATATCCCTATTCGCCTCGAGATATGCCGGGTATACAATACGTTCCCAGTATATCGGGGGGTCCCGCCATAACGACCCCTCTGGATTGAATTGCTCTCCAAGCGGATAGCCGTGAAGCGAGGTCAACGGTCCGAGCGGTGATAGAGAGGTTGGAAGGAGTCGTTAGACGATACGACCGACATATTATGCGGGAGTAAAGCCGACGCCACGTCAGAAATCAAGCGGAGGTTAAACGCGTGGCATTAGTGAGGACGGGGAGGAAGAGTCAGTCGCCCGTCATTTAACGGCGCAAGGGACGTGAGCTTACCTGCCGTATGGTATCCATGTCGTTCGTGCCTGCGGTGCTTGAGAACATCGTGTGGCACTCGCAGGAAGAATCGCACATCTAGCTGGTCTATGATTTCCTGCACAACTCTTGTCAGTGGCATTCTCTCAGCGCATCGCAGTCTCATACTTGATCCCAGTAAAGCAAAAATCCATCGACGAGTCCCCATATAATGCGGATCCCCTTCTTTCGTTGTTGTTCTTCAAGCTCTTGAAAGCAGTTTCTAAATTCTTGATAGGCGGAATCACTGAGAGGGATCTTCTTCTGTTCATTCATGTGGTCATGGCTTCTATGATCAGGAGGTATCACTCCGTCCGCTTTGATTTGCTTCAGGAATGCCCTCAATCGAGGCCAATCAATAGCCCCCCGCGGAGAATCCCAGTCTGCGACATTATATTCTGGGTGAATTGGGATTAGTTCTTCGGGCTATGAATGAATGAGAATTTGATTTGCGGGTTGTCGGGAAACCGTCCTCACAGGAGCGAAATCCTGTGGGTGATCAGTTAAGCAATTTGCTTGGAGTCGATGAAGCGCTCACATCTTGATGGATTATGACGCTATTCGGTAGAATATTCCTAAGGTGCTTTGCGACAGTCGTTTTCCCGGAGCAGGTTGCCCCTCTGCACAAGAAAGAGAATCAACGATAAGAGATTTCTTGATCGTACTTGTACAGTACCCCACTCCGACGAGGACAACCCGGTTCTGTAAGACGCCCATCTTCATTACGAAGCCGTGACCTGAATTTGACTGACTTCGATGTGGAAAATGATATACACTTACAGCGGTTTGGTATTCTTTTAACGCCTTGGATCACGCGAGAAGAACGATGAAACGGGCGCCGAGTTTGAGCCGCGTGACGCTGCAACGATAAGATCGGAACATGCATAAACGGCGAATGCCGAAGACCAACTGACTCGACCAAACCCTAAGTATTACATGTACTATACAACATCATTCGATGTCATGGAGTCGTTGCGACCTTGCTTCCATGCTCATCTACACCTTCACTTTGAATTACCCCATCCAAACCAGCCACGGGTCTTGTTCTCAGCCTCGCGCGCTTGACGTGAAAGCTCCTCCTTACCACTCTCCATTCTCTTCTCCGAGCGATCACGAATGTCGCTCACCTTGCGTTCCGCACTATCCTTGAACTCGTCAGATTTGACCTGTGCTTCGTGTGCACCCTGTCGCGCCCGTTCCGTTAAATCGGTGCGTGCCTCTGTCGCCCGAGTTTGCGCAGCGGTAGCGGCATCGTGCACCTTGGTCTATCAAGCGCTATTTGTGACCACCTGTATCCAAATAAGAAACCCATCCCTTCGTCTCACCTTGACCTGATCATAATCACGCCGACCCTGCTCAGCAGCACTTTCCATGCGGCTCCTCCCCGCCTCCCCAGTTTCCCTTACTCTTCTTTTCATCTCTTCTTCCTTCTGTCTCGCGATTTCACGATCGGCAGCGGGCTGTCCCCGGGTGTAGTAGTAATACAATCCACCCAGTGCACCGAGGGCAGAGAGGACGATCAGAGTGTTGCTACTGTCTGGACGAGGCGCTGTCTGGCTGCTACCCGACTGCCCTTGGGGCGGCACCGCCAGATTTCTGGATACCTATACTCGCGGGAGTGAGCCTTGTCGTTGGGTGTAACTCGGATCGAGATAGGCTCACGATGGGGGCTCGAAAGACTCCAACTTGCAGGTATACTGCAGGGCGCACCGAGCGCAATACAAGTTGGCGGGACATGCTTTTGTGGGATGTTTTGGTTGAGATGTGATTCAACGCGTGCTGTCTGGCTGATCGAAAGGCTAGGTGAACGATACCAGCCGCTGCAGGCAATTTATACGCTGTTGATGCACTCCTAATTCGGTGCACCTATGACGTCAAGCGTGGTCACGTGTCCATAGCGCGACGTTCAGAGCGAATAGAGTATGTAGATCGTGCGGGAACTTGGAGTACAGTCATTCGATACAAAAATACAGTCTACGCTAAATCCGATACGGTTCAGAGACCAACATGGATGAACGGAATCCAGTCTGTAAATCGTACATTTCTGTCCCGCAGACGTTTCATACTATCATCTAGTGCATGGGTTGCACCTCGATAGTCTGGCGGCGACCCACTCCCAAACAACTGTTCATAAACGTCCTTTGCTACGTCAGGGGCAACCCTGTCGCTGATCGACCACATTGTTCCAATAACGCCTCCATAACCGGCGAACAACATTCCTGCTGCAATGTGGACCGCCTCGTCAGAGAGCTTCTTGTCGCCCGTCGCGGTTTCACATGCAGAGAGGAAGGCGAGCCCACCACGAGGACGTGACAAAGCAGTATATCGGATATCGATAACCGGC
>JBBPMD010000840.1:0-12833 GCA_038090095.1 Zangia roseola | reverse complement strand
AGGATGAAGGTGGCAAGGGTGGCAAGGGCGAGACCATAAGACTGTGAGGGTGATGAGACAATACAGCAAGACGAGTACTGTGATGGTGGCTGTGTCCGGGTTAGCACATTACCTTAATCGCCGTTTGACTTAGAGTCTCAGAGGCGGTCGGGTGTAATTGTCAGTGTGTTCAGGTTTGTGGGGACCTGAAGTTTTACTCATCTGATTGAACTTCACAGTGTCATTGATGTTCATTGATGTATCTCTGGCATGCCACCTTCAATTTATTATGCTCTATCCCTGCATGCTGGCACCTTTTAAGGTGTCATCTATCAAGCGATGAACCCTTGGGTTGCTGAGGGTTTTCTTCTCCCTCTTCACTCTTTAGAGATGGTCCGACGACCTGGCAAGGAGCCACCCACTATGCAAGACCATCCACAGTCATCTGCCCCCCCACATGCCATTCCAAATGAATCACTGCTGGCCAGGGTGGTTACAATGATCAGTTAGAGAGGGTCAGTGCTGCTATCGAGACACCAGCTCGGCAGTGACCCAAATGGCATGGTGACCTTCCAGATGACAAGCCCATCAATTTAATGGCTCTGGCTCCTCACTGTCCTCAGAGGAAGACCTCTCAACACCCAGACAAAGATTCAGAGGTGTGTTTTTATGGTCATCTACCGATTTAAAAATCAATCTACATTCTTGAAGACCTCTGCAACTCCAACTTCTCAGTTGGCTCCCATAGTACAGACCACTATGCCAGTCCCCGCACCTGCCGCACCTGATGGTCGCTTTGGCTATCAGGTCCTACCATCTGCTCCAATGTATGTGGGCTCTTGATCAATTGCAGACTTTGAACAAGATTGCCTTGCGAGGAAAGCGATGAGGAGTGTTGAAGGCCCAACTTCAGGCACTAGTACACAGGTTGCTTCAGGTCTGGACCCTTGCCTTATACACAATGTACAGCTGCCCTGCTCGTCAAGCCAGAGGGAGTCTAATACCCCAGCCCCATCTCCTCACTATACTCCCCACTCATTTCCACAATCACACGTGGGGGACCAATCTCGTCAATTGGTATCAGAGGAAACTCACCATGCTCAGTCAACCCCACTCAACAATAGACACTCTTCTCCCTTGACCGAAGTGGGAGATGAAAGGGAGCAGCTGGATGTTGCACGCAAAGCCTTATGGAACATAGAAGAAGAGGAGGTTGAGGTCGAAGGGGCAGAAGAAGAGAAAGAGAAAGGAGAGGTTGGGGAGCGTATGATCTCAGATGTGCTGGGTGAGGACCAAGACGTACGTATGTCGGACGACTCGGATCTGTACACTGGTGCTTCTACTCAGATGGTTGCTCTCGCTGTTCCTGGTAAATCGTATTTTGTTAGTTTTGTTAAATAACTCACAGTTTTATTTTCAAAGTTGAGCTTGTGTTTACAATGATACCGACAATGCTCCCACCAGCCCGCAAGTTGTTCATCATAATGACTCCAGACAACCATTGTTGGCTGACCCCTTACCCAGGCAGCGCCAGCAAGCAGATAACCATCATCCTGTTACTCAATTCCAGCAATCCCTGAACAAACCATCACAGCATCAACCAAACACTCAAAACTATGACCCTTCTCCTACCTCTGGGCTCCCGAGTCAATAGGTTGTCTCACAATGCTGTTGTCTGTTCAACCGTGTCCTCACTTCTCACATGCGTCCCCATAGTCAGCCACATGTTCCCACGCAGTCACATCGCCCTGCCCAACCTTGTGACCTTCGTGTATCATCTCAATCCTGTCCTCGAGCACAAATGCATCAGCAGGTACCTCTATCACCACCTCCTACCCACTTGAACTTGGTCTCCAGGGACTCAGTTGATGAAGCCAAGATATCTCACTGCCCGGGTGATGAAATGGTAAGATTGTAAGTCCTCTGACTTCTATAAACTAATGGATTTACAGGTTGGGGTTGACTACAACCTCATGAAGCGTCACCACTCTAAAAACAAGAGTCGTCGACCACCCTCGCCCACCTATCGTGATAGCGTCCATTTGAATGGCACGGGCAAGTACAAGAAGGTTAGACCAGACCTTTTGAAAGAACAACCCAGGTCTCAGTTTCAGAGTGATGAAACGAACAGTACTACAAATGAACCCAGGCGTTCAATGGGGAGGTGGTCCATCAATCCTAAGGGATCGGAGCCACCCAAGTTGACTACCCTTGCCTTCTACCCTCCGCTTTGGCAGAAGTTTCTCAATCTTGCAAAAGCATGGATGCAGCTCCATGTTGCAACGGAGGATGCATTCCCTGTTCTTGTGACAGCTGTTGATGAAGCATGTTCAGAGTGCCTGTTCGAAACTCTTGCACACTACAAGAAAAACGAGATGGAGGTTGAAGCAGGTAAGCCTTATCCCTTCCACTGGTTTGCCTACTCACATTCATTAGGCTATTGGCCTGAATACAAACCAGGTATGGCGAGGCTGGTTAGTCGGGTATATATAAATAATGAGGATGTTGCTCATCCGTTTCAGCTCTACAACAACATCTCCACCTTCCAGTCCAAAGTCAGGAAGTTAGTTGGGCAACTTATACCTGTTCACTATCAACTGTACCCCCTGTCGAAGGCAAAGACAGATGCTGAGCGCTACAATTCCATTCATGACCAGGTACAAGCACTGCTCAATGGTTGGCTTTTCCTGCGTGGCAAGGCTGATGAACAGGTCAGTATGTCCAGTTTCACCTATGATCACTAACTGATTAACTGTAAGGGGAAAACAAGCAACTTCACACACATGTACATCAAACATGTTTGCCTCACCCTCTTCTACTCAAATGCCTCGAAGTCATTGTGCCAATTCAAAGAATTTCAAGCCTACGTTCTATACAAGATGCTCATATTTGCAACTTCATTCGTAAGGTGTTTTCTAATGTTGTTTTTTTCTGTTTTTCACCCCCAATCCTGGTAGATACATATCGTATTAGGTATCTTTGCAGAACATGGCTATGTTCCCCACAACTTCAAGCTTGATGTCAACAAGTTGAAGGACAGCTATGATAAACTAGACTGAAGCCTAAAGCACATCACAAATCACAACTACCACAGTCAAAAACTTGACAAGATGGTTGAAGATTGGGCATCACTCGGAATGTAAGTATTTTACATGTTTGTTTCTTGACTAACTGCATCTTTTACAGGATAGGCTACTCTGTGAACATTATCGCCCACACAGGTGATGATGAAGCCTTCATAGTTCTCGATTAGTTTCTACATAGTACCAGCATGTATTCCCTATCCTGAATGACAGTACCTTTCATGTATTGTATGAGTGTGATACAGTCATTCACAGCATGGTACAGTCGGGCACAGTCAGCAATGCCTGTACAGCGTGGTACAGTCGGCAAGGTTGATGGCTGTGCCACAATGTCCATACAGCAAGGTACAGTCCGCAAGGTCCCAGCAGTCCATGCATTCCTGTATGCATTGGCAAGGTCAACAGCATCTGTGCAGTGCTGTCACACGGTCAGCATGCCGAATCCACTTCACAAAAGAAGCAGAAAATTAAAAAGCCAATTGGGAAATCTGGACACCCAAAAGGCAAATATTTATGGAAGGTTCTCACCACTCGATGTGGAAGGAACAAGCATGGAAACATCTACAACCTCCGAAATTGAGGATAAACTACCAATTTTATTTTCAGAAAACCAAGCCGGAGAGTGTCTCACAGAGCGTGCCAGGGGCTTCATATCTGGGCTTCATTCTCTCACCAAAAACCAAAAAAAAATAACGAAAAGGAGAATCCAGATCTCAACAAAAGAATCCGATTGGCCTACATCGAAGACAAAATCATCATGGATATTCACATCTGGCCAACAGGAGGCAAAAACATTCACATAAAAGCGCTTCTAGACAGTGGAGCTAATATGATCTTCATACATGAGGACTTCACGAAGAAGCATAAGTTACAACTCTGACCGCTTCTCAGACCAATAAGGGTCTTCAACATCGACGGAACGCAAAACATGTCACGTTCTATTACACACGATGTGGAGCTCATTATGGAATATCAGGGACACAGGGAAAAGGTGATCGCTGAAGTAACCAATCTGGGCCAGAATGAAATGATTCTTGGCTATACATGGTTAAAGGTGCACAACCCACATGTGGACTGGACAAAAAAGAAAGTGACTCTACAGAAATGCCTGAATACATGCAGAGCATTACGCAAATTCCCGTCAATAGAAGAGGAAGACATAGATGAAAGAAGCTACATTATGGAAACCAAAATCCAATCTATGAACGCTTCCATTCTCGAAACAAAAATAGAAAAAACAGCAGAGGAACTGGTTCCCCCTGAATACCACAAATACATATCTACATGTTGTTTGAAAAAGGAATCCGAACGCATGCCCTTGTGTAAGCCATGGGATCACGCTATAGATCTCAAAGACACGTTCAAACCAAAAAAAGGGAAGATTAATTCCACTTAACCCAACAGAACAAGAAGAGGTTGTGGCATTAATTGAAGATCAGCTTGCAAAAGGATACATATGCCCTTCGAAATCAGAACAAACTTCTCCCATGTTCTTTGTCCCTAAAAAGGATGGCAAGAAACGCATGGTACAGGATTACCGATATCTAAATGAATACACGGTCAAGAATAACTACCCCTTGCCATTAATCTCGGAGCTTGTTGACAAACTCAAACATGCTAAATTATGTACCAAAATGGACTTACGATGGGGCTACAACGATGTTTGCATCAAAGAAGGTGATGAGTGGAAGGCCGCTTTCGTCTGTTACAAGGGTGCTTACGAACCTCTCATAATGTTCTTTAGATTGTGCAACTCCCCCGCCACATTCCAAACTATGATGAACAACCTCTTTAACAATATGGAAGGAGTTGTGGTTGTCTACATTGACGACCTTATGAGCTTTACGTCAATGGATGATGCCGAAGAACACAACAAAATCATCCTGGAAGTTCTACGGAGATTAAAAGAAAACGATCTCTTTGTCAAACCGGAGAAATGCAGCTTCAAGGTAAAAAAAGTTGATTTCCTTGGAATGATCGTGGGAACCAAGGGAATCTCGATGGATATGGAGAAACTCAAGGCTGTACTCAAATGGCCAACTCCAAAAACTGTCAGGCACATTCGTTTATTCCCAGGTCTAGTGAATTCCTAGCCGCTTCATCCAAGACTATGCAAAATTCACATGCCCACTTCATGACCTTACCAAAAAGGATCAGAAGTTTGAATGGACAACCTCATGTCAAGAAGCTTTTGATAAGCTAAAAAATGCTTTCACCACTGCCCCTATCCTCGCATACCCAGATAATGATTGCAAATTCCGGCTGGAAAGTGATGCTTCGGATTATGCTACAGGTGCAGTTCTATCCATAGGAAAAGAGGGAGTTTGGGATCCCGTTGCCTATAACTCACACTCTATGACCCCTGAAGAACGGAACTACCTGGTAGCAGATAAAGAAATGCTATCGGCCATATGATCTTTAGAATTATGGCGCCACTACCGAGAAAGCGCAAAGTATGAATTCGAGATCTGGAATGATCACCAGAATCTCCAATGGTTTATGATGCGATAAGATCTTAATTGCCGACAAGCAAGATGGGCTCAATATCTCTCATGCTTCAATTTCACATGGCACCACAAAGCCAGAAACACTATGGGAAAAGCTGATGCCCTGAGCAGAAGAGAAGATCACACCGAAGGAATCAAGGAAGACAATAAAGGCATTTTAGTCATTGATCCAACATGTGTTAGAAACACCACGGTCTTAAGCTGCGATGAAGGAGATGACATGCTATCCAAGATTCGAGAAGCTATGATCCAACTTCCGTCAGGATACGTCAAGTCGCTACAAGAAAAACAAAAATATGAAATTCTAGAGAGAAGGGTATTAGAACGTGAAGGAAAGATCTTCGTACCCAATACACTCAGAATGGAAATTATGAAGCTACATCACGACAAACCAGTTGCTGGACATCCTGGTTACAAAAAAACCTATGAACTAATCACATGGTTGTTACGATAGAGCCGGGTAGGCTTTACCGTAGACTCAAAAGGCTCGTAGAGACTGAGGAGGGACGAGTAGGTGATGGCGCTTGACAGGCGACACCACACACGAGGGTTCTTGAGATGTCGCACTAGAGATAGTCGACTTAGGGTGATCCAAGAGTGGCCAGACAATTGAGCATATGATTGAGTGGATCAAGAATAGAGAAATACATGAGGGGTAGCTAAGGTTTAAATAGTATCAGGACAAGGACACGGACCATGACCTGATATGTCCAAGACAATAGCAAGAATGAGTCATAGCAACGAAGATCAGAAGTGTGAGTCATAAGCTATGAGTCAAGACGTGGAGTGAACAGAAGATGACGAGAGGAATATGACGTAAAGTAAGCGTCCATCGGATGAATGGAATTAAGGTGAGTCAACGATAATGGTGTAAGTGGGACTCGTACAGCATACGCATAAGCCCTAAGGCAGTGTCTGTGGTTACAAGCGGTAGCGATGTAACAAAGAAAGACAAAGAAGAAAGAAAACGTAACATTACCCCCCTACTAGCGTCAAGCTACTAGTGAAGACTTAACTTAGAGACTCCTAGAGTAAGCTCCAGGACTGCCAGTGATGTTGGCATAACCGACGTCGTCGATGGGGTCATTGACGGGGGAGGGGGATCGCGACTCAAAGTCCGATCGACGAGGGATACTGAAGCAAACACTCAGAAGACTTGAGCGAATGACTAGTGGAAGTGGTGATGAAGAACTGTGTCAAGCTCTGAATGAGAGAAGATATCGAAGTTGAATTAACTGAGGGACTACTGACTATTACATCGAGTATTTATACTGTCCTACAGTGTTTGTCTATGTTATGGTATAGATAAGAGTTCTTAACGCCATTGGTCAAGTATCATAGTGAGTCATAAGAAGCATTGCAACATGTATCGTGCATGCATCAGAAAGAAGAGAAGTGTGATCATGAGGTGTGGTAGAATGGAAGAGATGCATTCATGGGAATGTTCTCATGAGATCCATTATGGTTCTAACCATGATTAAGGAAACGGAAATTAAATAAGAAGCGTACATGTGGCAGCCAATCGGATGTTGTTCCGAGTACTGCCTTAGCATGAGGCGAATATTATGTAAGCACTTGTCAGAACCTTTGTTCGTTGAAGACTTGTGCTGAGGTTGAAGCATAAGGTTGGAAGAAGATAGGGGTTAGGGACATGTTTATAACAGATACCAGGCAGGGGAATAGGGCGTGTGCGGCGAGAGGATCGAGAGGAAGTATGGGAACATCGAGAGGATGAGGACGAAGAGGAGGAGGGAGTGGGAGCGGGGGACCGATATTGGAGGGGGCAATGGGCAGGGCGATGACCAGGGTGCCATCGAAGGCATCTACCACACTGGTAGGCAGGGCAGTCGACCTGAAAGTGGCCGAGGCGGCGACAGGAGTAGCACGCTTGGTTGTAGCGTGGGTGGGAAGGGGTGAGATGGTCGGTGTGTTGTCGACCAGTCCAGAGTTGTTCCTGTTGCTCCATGACGTGTTCCTCTTCGGAGTTAAGAGGGGAAGAAGATGTGGAGGGTGTGGTGGTGGGGTGTGGGGGTGAGATGCGGTTGGCGAGTGGTAGGATGGGGTAAGGAATAAGGTGTTGTTGCGCCATCTCGATTAGGTATCGGTCAAGGTCCTCTAGGAAGTCCAGCATCTCGAGTTGATGCATCGTTTCAAGGAGGTGTTCGCGGGTTTCGTTCTGAATGGAACGGAGGTTGGAGGCGAGGAGAGGTCCTCGTTGGGTAGAGACGAGGGAGCAGGTACGCGCAGCCGGCATGAGCCGTTCGTTTTGGATATAGGCCTGGTATAGGGAGAAAAGGGGTGATCCCATGTCGAGGTGGGCGGAGATAGGGACGGCGAGTCGGGGGTCGGTGAGGAGGTGGTGGAGTCGGTTGTCTGAGTCGGTAGTGCGAGGGGAGTCTACTAGGCGGTGAGCCAAGGGGGGTAGGTCTACGGAGAACACGGGGCGGAATGAGGGGATGAAAGGGGAAGAGGGACGTGAGACTTCTTCAACGGCAGCATCCCAACCTGGTTTGGCAAGGATGGACGTGGGAGAGGCGGGAACAGAAGACGGGGTGAGGGAGGAGACAGTGGAGATGGATGGGGTGTCGGAGAGACGGGCGAGGAGAGAGGCGACGTTGGTGGACGAGGGGGAGGACATGTTGACGGAGACGAGGCGGACGGTTGGTTGTTTGGATCGTTTGGTGGTTTTGGGTGATGAAGAGACTGGGGAATGAAGGAGGGAATGGAGACGCTTATAAGCGTTTAGGATGTCGGGGGCATTAACTAGGTTCGACTCCGTTTCCCATGAGTCTTCTTCGGTGGTGTATCCCTTCCATCGGATCAGATAGGAACGAGATAGTGGGTTACCATGGTGACGAAGGATCTTCTCAACTTCGTATTCTTCTTCTCCTGAAATGAGATCAGGAGGTGGGTTTGGGAAGTTCCGTCCATGGACAGCGTTTTCGTGATAGGGCAATAGGAGGGAAGCATGGAACACGGGGTGAATACACCATGTGGATGGGAGGCGGAGTTGATAAGAGAGGGGAGATAAGACCTTTGTGATGGTAAAAGGTCCTTCACGTTTCGGGGCGAATTTCGGGGAGGTGAGGTCGTGTTTCAGGTTGCGGGCTTCGAGCCAAACCTTATTGCCTTTGGAGAAGGGTTTGAAACCACGAGTGGATCGCGATTTCATGACGTTTCGAGCGAGATCATGTGCTGCAAGGGCTTCGTCACGGGCTGCGGAGAGAGATTTAAGGCGAGCTTCTACGGCGGGAAGATCCGAAGAAGCTAGGGTAGTGGGGAGAGGACGGGGTTCGAAGCCCATCATCAGGAAGAACGAGGATTTGCTGGTGACAGAATGGGGGCGGTGGTTGTGCGCGAATTCAGCCATGGGGATGTAGTTGGCCCACATGGAAGGGTTGTCGTGGCAATAGATACGGAGATATGTTTCAACCTCTTGGTTGACGCGTTCGGTTTCTCCGTCGGTCTGAGGGTGATAGGCGGTGGAGAGGGCGAGTTTGTAGCTGATAAGGCGGGCAAGTTCCTTGGCGAAAGCAGAGGTGAACTGTGGGCCGCGATCGGAGATGATCTTATCGTAAAGGCCAAATTGGGTGTAGACTTTGTGAAAGAAAATGTTGGCAATGCCTTCAGCAGTTACCGTTTTCTTCGTGGGACAGAGAATTACCCCCTTAGTAAGGCCATGGTCGACCACGACCAATAGTGAATTGTAACCGTCGGAAATGGGGAGATCCGTGATGAGATCGCAGGAGATCTGTTGGAAGGGGCGGGTGCATGAGGAGGGGATCGGAGTAAGAGGGGGTATGGTGGGGTGGGTGTTGGCCTTCATCTGTTGACAAAGGGCACAACCGGAGACAAAGGAGCAGACAAATTTAGTGAGTCTGGGCCACCAGAAGTCAGCAGCAACAAGTTGTCGGGTTTTCAAATAACCGGGGTGACCGGCGGAGGTGGAATCATGACAACGGGAGATGATGTCATGGCGGAGAGTTCCGGAGGGAGGGACATAAATGCAATCTTGGTAGGATAACACGCCGTCGACGTATTTCCAATCGCTGAAACGGGCACGGAAGGATGCGGGGAGACCACCGTCCATCAATTGGAGGTAGTCAAGGATGAGGGGGTCGGAGGTGGAGGAGGAATGGAGTTGTTCCATAAGGTGGGTATCAATGAGGCGGATGAAGAGGGAATCCGTGAGGAGAGTGACATCTTCATTATCGGAGTCATCGAAGATGTGGTCGGGTCATCGAGATAGGGCATCCGGACCAGTAAGTAGGGAGCCGGGGACGTGGGAGAAGGAGAGGTCGAAATTGGCCAAATCGAGAAGCCAACGAGCTTGGCAACAATTAAGGTTTTGGGATTGTCGGAAGTATGTGAGGTTCTTATGGTCGGAGAAGACCGTGATAGGAACAGGGTGTCCATGGAGGTAGTGCCTCCACACTTTGAGGGATCGAATGACCACAAGGAGTTCGCGATCGTAGACATCGTAGTTCCGCTCAGCTTGAGTGAATGATTGCGATAGGTAGGAGCAAGGTTTCCAATCACCGTTAGAATCGGTTTGGAGGAGGATACCACCGGACGCGTATTTGGAAGCGTCGGTGGCTACGGCGAAGGGTTTGGTGAGGTCGGGGAAGCGAAGGACGGGTTCGGTGAGGAAGGAGGCTTTCAAATCGAGGAATGCGGATTGATGGACATCAGTCCAGGACCAAGGTTGATCTTTCTTGGTAAGATCAATCAGGGGGCGAGCACGTTCGGAAAAATGGGGTATGAATCGCCGGTAGAAGTTGGCGAAGCCGAGGAAGGAGCGGACATCCTTGAGTTTGGTGGGGATAGGCCAGTCAGCGATGCCGGAGAGTTTTACGGGGTCCATGGCGAGTTCGCCTGGTTGAGCGATCATGCCGAGGTAATCAACTTCTTTGGCGGCAAAGTGACATTTCTCGAGCTTGAGGTGGAGGTCGAGTTCCTTCATACGTTCGAGGACACGACGTGTATGCTCCATGTGGAGTTTGTCATCTGGAGAGAAGATCAAAAGGTCGTCCATATAGACGACGAGCCATCCTTTGGCAATCATATCGTGGAAGGAGTCATTCATGAAACTTTGGAAGGTAGCGGGGGAGTTGGTGAGACCGAAGAACATGACGGTCGGTTCGAAGAGGCCTTTGTGAGTAATAAAGGCAGCTTTCCATTGATGTCCGTCTTTGATTCGGACGTTGTTGTATCCCCATCGGACATTGAACTTGGTGAAGACTTGGGCGTCTTTAAGTTTGTCCACAAGGTCAGAGATTAAGGGGAGGGGGTATCCGTCGCGAACGGTGTGTTTGTTCAGGTAGCAGTAGTCTTGGCATGGTCAGAGGGAGCCATCCTTCTTCTTGACAAAGAAGAATGGAGAGGCTTGAGGGGAGTTGGAAGGCCGAATCTTTCCTGATGCAAGATTTTCTTTGAGAAAGGCCTCAGTAACGGCTTTTTCGTCAGAGGAGAGAGGGTAGATCTTTCCGATCTTGGGAACGAAGGAGTCGTCCACGTTGATTTCATGGTCATAGGGGCGAGAAGGGGGAATATGGTCTGCTGATTCCTTAGAAAAGACTGAGGTGAAGTCGGAATATTCTGAAGGGAGGACGGTCTTCGGTTTGGTTGTGTCAGCGGCAATGGCGAGCTCGGTGGCTAGGGTGACTTTGTTGGTAGAGGGGAGGATCCCACAGGTGAAGCAAGAACCGATCTTCCTGACTCAGTTGATACGGTAGTGGTAGATTTCTCTGTGGACGTTGCATTCTCCAGAGTACGATTCGAGGTAGTCAAAGAGTTTTTCGTCGTGAACCGAGTCAACGATGGCGATTCGGGGGGGACGGAGGGTTTGGATGACCTGAGGTTGGAGTTTGGCTGCTTTGGCCAGGGCTTCGTTGCGTGCAACACGCTCTAAGACGTCGGGGGGTGTGGGAAGGGTGGGAGATTCCAGGAAGGAAAGCGAACGGGCTTTCCAGTCGATGATAGGGTTGTGGCTTTTAAGCCAAGGGAGTCCGAGGATGGCGTTCTCGGTACCGCAGTGCATGACAAAGAATTTGACGTGATGGATTTGTTTGTCAGGGAGGCGAAGGGCGAGGGTGGTGGTGAACCGGATAGCGCCTTTTCGGTTGATGGTTTCGTCGACATTGCGAATGGGTATAGGGGTATCAAGGCGTGTTTTTGGGAAGTGATGTTTGTTGACAAAGTCCCAGTCGATGCAGTTGATGTCTGCACCGGAGTCGATGAGGGGAGAGACATCTATGACTTTGCAAGTACTAGCCGGGTCGAAAAGCTGAGAAGCGATGTGGATTGCTTTCCGAGTTGAATCGGCTAAAAGTACAGGGCTAGTATACGCGGTATAAGAGGAAACTGGTGTAGAATCAGTTCCTCGGTTCAAAAACCCGGAAATACCCGTTTGACTGCGGGCGTTTCGTCTTCATCGTCATCGTCCTCAACTTCTATTAAAGCTGGGACTTCTTCGGCAGGGGTGGCGGTCTTCTTGACCTTCTTGGCGGGTTTCTTGGTGGAGTTAGAGGCGAACTTGGGGCAATTGGTGGCACGGTGGCCAGGTTCACGGCATCGGAGGCAGAGGTTGTTTTTGAAGCAGTGATCTCGCTCTTCAGAGGTGAGTTTTGGAATGCGGACAGCGTCCACATCCATGGCGTCGGGGTCTCGTTCTTTCTTGGCAGAGGGGTACGAGGTAAGGAATGGGGTGGTAGGTTTCTTGGTACGACCAGCAAGGTCATTGGCGCGGTCCCATTGCGTTTTGAAGTGGATGGCTTTCTTGTACCAGAGGTCGAGAGTGGTGGGGACAGTGTCCATGGCCATGACGCAGCGCATGAGCTTCGTAGGTATGCTGAGGGAGAAGTATTGTA
Source organism: Zangia roseola (assembly GCA_038090095.1). Lineage (NCBI taxonomy): Eukaryota > Fungi > Basidiomycota > Agaricomycetes > Boletales > Boletaceae > Zangia > Zangia roseola. The sequence goes on along the minus strand of JBBPMD010000840.1, from coordinate 395 downwards.
TGAGAACCTCGGCCGAGGTAACGCCGGAGATGGCGACATGGTTCTTGAATTCTGCCACATAGGTAGGCAGGTCGGGAACAGAGGTGCAACGGTGAGTTGTGAGCCAAGAGAAGGTGTTTTCCTTGGTGTCCTTGTGTTCAAATGCCTTTTTGAATTCGGCGTAGAACGTTACCCAGGTGCCGAAGCTGGGAGGGGTGGCGGTGAAACACCCTTTGAATCGCTATGGACTCTAGGGCACTCGCACTAGACTTATGAGGAGAGAGATGAAGGAAGAGGAGTCTCGCTTGGTGGGGATTCTGAGGGGAGAAACCCAAGAGAACTTGACTGAGGTTCTCTGGGCGGCGCTTTGGCCTTCATATACTATTCTACTGTTTGTACATGTGGTGTCTCTATCT
>JBBPMD010000839.1:0-12870 GCA_038090095.1 Zangia roseola | reverse complement strand
GAAGACGGGCGGAAGGAGGAAACGGGAGAGATTAGGCAATTGACGAATCTCGGTGATGACGTGCTGCAGCTTGACATTGAAGCTGAATAGCTGATCATGTTGATTTGCACTGGGTGAATTCGTGGCACCGCGGATGAGCGACGTCAACCGTGTGAACTCGTCTGTCAGTGCCTTTCCTGTTGGCCCAGAGGCAAGGACGTCATCGAGTGAGGAATGAAGGCGAGTGAGCTGAGCCCAAAAGACACCACGACCCTGTTCGAGAAGCTCGACCGAATGGGTCGGGGCATGGTGACGAATCCCAGCAGAAAAGGCGTCCACGGCAAGTGACGATGTGAGGGTCTTCAAGTTCGCCAGGTGTTGCGGGGAGGACGGAAGAGCGGCGAGGTGATGGATGAGAAACCGAAGAGCCGTCTGATACGCGAGGAGTGTTGAAGAGTGTTGAAAATCCTCAGCAGCGGAGGTCCATGCTCTCGCGACAGACAAATCGTAGGATGATGTGGGCTGTTGCGTATCTGCTAGCTGGATATAGAAGCTGAATAACTCATTTTGATCGACTTCCTTTTGTAGCTTTTTATATCGAGTGTGGAGTGTGCATGCAAGATGGTGTAGTGAACGAGGCCGGAGAGGGTGGCCCGGCGGACAGTGACTGAATGCGTCACGGCCGAGCGTCACGGCCTCATCGAGGTCATCAAGTGCTCCGAGACAGTCGTAGCGAGCGAAGAGATGAAAGCCGAGATTGTTTAAGGTCGTTGATCGGTGTGGATGCCCCGGTGGGCAAAGGAGAAGCGTGTCACGGCCGAGCGTGACAGCCTCATTGAGGTCATCAATGCCGCCGAGACAGTCGTAGCGAGTGGAGAGATACTTGCCGAGGTTGATTAAGGCCATTGATCGGACCGGATGCCCTGGTAGGCAAAGGAGAAGCGCATCGCGGCCAAGCGTGAGAGCCTCATCGAGGTCATCAAGTACGCCGAGACAGTCATAGCGAGTGGAGAGATAAAAGCCGAGATTGTTTAAGGTCAATGATCGGTGTGGATGCCCCGGTGGGCAAAGGAAAACCGCGTCACGGGCGAGCGTGACAGCCTCATTGAGGTCATCAAGTGCGCTGAGATGGTTGTAGCGAATGGAGAGATACCTGCCGAGGTTGATTAAGGTCATTGATCGGAGTGGATGCCCCGGTGGGCAAAGGAGAAGCGCGTCACGGCCGAGCGTGACAGCCTCATTGAGGTCATCAAGTGCGCCGAGACGGTCGTGGCGAGTGGAGAGATAAAAGCCAAGGTTGTTTAAGGACATTGATCGGTCTGGATGCCCCGGTGGGCGAAGGAGAAGCGCTTCACGGCCGAGTGTGACAGCCTCATTGAGGTTATCAAGTGCGCCGAGATGGTTGTAGCGAGTGATGAGACAATTGCCAAGGTTGTTCAAGGACATTGATCGGTCTGGATGCCCTGGTGGGCAAAGGGGAAGCGCATCACGGGCGAGCGTGACAGCCTCATCGAGGTCATCAAGTGCCCCGAGATGGTTGTAGCGAGTGCAGAGATGAGCGCTGAGGTTGTTTAAGGAATCTGAGTGGTCTGGATGCCCCGGTGGACGAAGGAGAAGTGCTTCGCGCTCGAGGGCAATCGCCTCGTTGATATTATCGATCCCCGCAAGCCGGCTGTACCGAGTGTTCAGATGAATTGAAAGCTTTGTCAAAGACACAGGTCGCTCGGAGTGTCCCGGTGGGCACAGTTCCAGTGCTCGACGAGCATGGTCAATCGCCTCCTCGATGCAATCACCTTCCCCTCCCTGTTCAAACTGGTCTGCAAGGGACTTTGCCCGTGAATGTAATTGGTCGACTGGCAGGCGTATCATACCAACCGTCTTCTCGTCAACGCTAAGACTCACGTACCCTCTGAGGCCATATTGACCAACTCGTCTTCGAGGTCGTCGTGGTGTGGGGGAAAGTTAGAGCGCTGTGCACAACGAAGCAAGGTGGCAAGCCTGAGTATACATGCATGTGTTCTACTACACTGCATCGGAAGTTGTGTGGCATCGAAGCCAACCTTGAGGAGCACTGAAACCAACCAACCGCCCGTGTTTGAGATCAGCGACACGTTTCATATAGTTGTCGTCCGATTTACCGTGCCCGAATGATATCCCCAGAAATTGACGGATCTCGAGGATCTCTCATCTGAGACATGTGACATGCCTCTGAGAACCTGTACCGGGATTTGAACTGAAAAAGAGTAAGTGAGAGTTCAATAAAAAGCAATTTTTGACTACTTTATCGCGCGGGCGTTCGGTACCCTCGTTTACAGAGTCAATGAGTTGAATTTGGTACTCTTGTATGGCGCCTCGAATCTGGGGTCAGTGTGTACATACCTCAAATGTACGGCACGACGCGAACCTGGGGTCCAACAAACAAAGCATTGAATTTGGATAATACTCTGAACGTCTCGTTTGTATTGCGCGCCGTGCCTAGCCTATCGCGTAGTCTTGCAATGATTTGGTTCTCCACCCTTGCGACCCGTTCATTGTATACATTCTCAGCGGCGACCCATATCTGTGCCCCTGTACCATGGGTCAACGCACCGAATCGGGTTGAGCACCCAAGCGCCGATAAAGTGACTCACCCACAGAGACACCGAAGACGTCGATCCGCTTGGCTCACCTCCCCTTCTATGACCATTCCCCCGACCTCCTTCGCAACACCGCCCAACCCTTTCGTAGGGCCCGTCATCACCGTAAGCTACTCGTATTGTTTCCTCCAATCCTGTATCCGTCCGTGCAATTTAGTGTGTGTAGGAGCAACCTCCTTGACGAGATCAACCCACGCGCGGAAAATGTTCGTCGTCCGAGACAGCGGTCAAGGGATTCCTGAATCTTGTCGAAGTCCGTTGCCGAAAGGAGTTCGTTTAACGGCAGGTCTTTCATCAACTGGTCGGTGTATTAATGAGCCGCAAATTCAAACAAGAATGTTCATAGGTACCCACCGAGACCCACGGAGCAACCCAAACGCGTGTCCACGATAAGCCTGACTGTTGCATGGAACCTCCTTGCGTTTCTCAGACGCTCTATTACCATGCTAACTTCTTCAGTCCGTACCTGAGTCTCGATTCCCTCCAACACTCTCTTCAGGCTCAATCAGAAATTGATTTGTTGCAACGCAGTGCCAAAAGACACGTCTCATGAGAGTTTGGTGACTGCTTGGATAGACTTGATCCACGAGTTCACGTGCCCGGCGCGCAAGGTATCGATGAAGGAACTGTCATTCGGGAGTTTTGCAGGTAAGTATATATGCGATATATTGGATCTTTGGTCCATCGTCTGCGCCTTCACGGAAGTCAGGCACGAAACAAACGCCGAGGCTACCTTGCTTACTGCCTGGTGGATGACGGGATGGATGGTGAGATGTGTTTTTTGGGATTTCAACGTTTCTTTTTCGTCATGGTGATTCCTAAACAATGATGAGTGGAGCATAAATCACGTTTACGATAGCGACATACCCATCTTGCTGTCGCCGCCATCTTTATCAGCACCGAGGTTCGTCGGATATGCCGTTAGAAGTGGAACTGTTCGGAATGGATCGAATGAGGGCGACAGGTGGCTGTGTCTCACCTCCGACCCTTGTCGCTCGTTTCCCCTCTGGATCTCGACAAGCTGAGCCCAGCCCACCCTCACAACTCACCTTGCCATCCATAGATCGGGCCAGCCTCTGGCCGAAAAGCTCTCTGGGCTTTCGCCCAACCGCCCAACCGCCCCATCATAGTCCCTCGCATTAGTAGTTCTACTGAAATCAACACTCACTCCTCCCTACGTGCTCTCCCATCTTCCTCGAGGCCCTGGACGCTGAGCGTATACACACAGACTTACGAGAAGCCAAATCCGTTTCCCTGTTCGACGCCAACTGTTACATCTACATCACGTGCAATCACCGTTCCACATCAAATACGACATCCCTCCTGAGAATCCTCGCAACACCCCACGTGCACCGGCGATCAGTATTGAAACAGATGGCCTTTTCACCCTCTCTCGCGACGTCGAGTTGACCGTCATACTCTCCTCCACACACGACGGATCCCTGCTGGAGCAGACAATTAACACATCCTTGGCTTTCTGAGACGGGAGTTTCCGGGAAGACGTGCATTGTGGAACAGGATTGCTTGATGAAGACAAGGTTTTGGCGAGGAGGTAGAGAAAGGCGTCCTACCCGCACCCAATGCCGAAGAGCTCAGTCCCTCGTATTCGGACAAGACGAGAGACGGCAAGTAGCCCATAATATCAGGGACGACTTCTGACGGTGTCTACTGACGGATCTTCCCTTTAGATCCATGGATTCTCCGCTCATTGCTATTGCACAGCAATGGCCTCCTGCTCGTCCTCAGAAGCCTCCTCATCTTCCCGAGACAATCGTTCGTCTCGTCACTCTAATGTACCACCTCCAAAGAAACCAGATCCAGCGTCTGCACATGTACAGTGAGTGTCTTCAGAATGTGCATTCGCGCTCGCCCTCATCCGTCGGAAAAAATGCGAACTGGCAGGCAACGACACCAAGTACATTCCACGGTGGCTTGGACGAGGGGTACGGCGGGGTGTACAACAAGAAAGTGGCAGAAGAAGGTAGTTGTAGTCACGATAAGATAACTCTAGTGTGCGCGAAACATTTGTGATGGCCATAATCGAGTTATGATCCTGCAATTGGCGGGCCTAATGTGATCCTACTACCCCAGCTCGAACAATCGAACGATGTCGTGCCCGAGCTTACCCTCGAGAACGACTGCGCGCGAAAATAGGCCCATGCCATGATCATCCGCCATGCTTTTACCAGCAGCGCTGACATCGAAGACTAGTCCATCCATATCTTCATCTGTATCTCGACTCTAACAAATGTTCCAGGTGCCCATTGCTGGGACTCGGAAAAGCGTTTGACCCAGGTTGATTTTTCACCCTTTGTACTCGGATCACCCTATGGAACACCGTGGCCAGTTGCGACAAAACAGCCCATCTATATGGTTTCAAGTTCCCCCAGACGTATATCCGTGCGGTGTATCCATCCAGCCTGTCTCGAGATGTAACCCGTCATGACGTTCATCACAGACTACATAAACATCTTCTCGACCACGGTGTATCCAGTGTCACCGTTGCCGTCGGCGAATCCAAGTCAGAGGCAGACATCACGAGGTGGTAGGCCTTGTGCAGGGATTGCGTTCTCTTGGGACTGTGTTGGTGCTTGCCGCTCGGGGTTTACATATTCGATCACGTTCTAACGTATCTGTAGCACACTATTCCTCAGCTGCGTACCATCCAACTGGTATGTGTATACGTACCTCGCATCAATTTTTGAATGTTCGACGGCTCTGGGGTGATATGTCTGGAAAGAACGGGATTCATTTTCATGGTGTCGTCCTTTTGTTCTGGAACTTGGAAGACTCGACATAAAGGTTGACGCCCCTAGGATCAATATCACTGAATTGTGGGTCTGCGAGGGGATAATGTTGCGGGTAACGGGATACAGAAACAGTACAGTAAATAGGATAACAGTTGGACGATGGTATAGATGCAGTAAAGCAATGAAAGCCAGAATGGAGACAAGCGAAAGGGAAAGATAAAAATAAGGATAAGATAAACTAGGCACCTATATGTACGTAGAGAATCCGCTGATCACCGGGTACTATACCATCCAAGTCCTGCATCGTCCGGTGGAGTGCGAGCGCAGCCCGAGTATAATCGAGATCTCCCGAGTCGCCAATGAGATGTTTGTAGAACGTCTTTGTGATTGTGTTCGTATGGCCATCGTCCACCGCCCACATCGTCCCAATCACCGAACGGAACCCCACAAACTGCATCGCGGCCGCAAGATGGATAACCTCATCTGGACTCTCTTCGTCCCCAACAGTGGTGTGACACGCAGAAAGGTAGACAAACTCGGGGTTCTCGAGCTCGCATTGGATGATGCGTTCGATGGTGAACCGACCATCATGGAGAGCGAACGCTGAGTCAAATGGTTGTTTTTCGTTCGGGATGCCGTGACACGCGAGGTGGACCCATGCGTTCTTGCCGAGTTCTTCAACGACCCTAGGAATAGACGATTCCGGCCCCTCAAGGCGCGTGAAAGTTGCGAGCCCATTGACAAGCTGACCAATGTCAGCCAGCTCGCTGGTGACTGACTTGAGTTCACTCTCTCCGCTTGCTTTCGCTTGCCCGATGGCAACGAAGTATTTCCTCGGTCTCAGAGTGTTCGAGACGAAATCCCGTCGAGCGCGAATGAACGCAGTGACAAGGGATACATTGTACCTGCTCTGCGCATCGCGATTTATGGGGTGGTGCCGCATAATAGACAGGGGGGAGGGGCATCTTGGAATGAGGTGGTGGCGCTTGCTTTGTGTCCTGGGGCTCGGATGAGCACGTCGCCGTGCACGGATGAGGGCAGTGAGAGTGGGAGTATACGACGAAATATACAGATCAGCAAGGTTCTGCTCGTCCTTCCTATATGGTCCAGCTGCATGCAAGGGCAAATGCGTGAATTCCGCAGTCGGACACCACCAGATTCGTGACTGGAGTGGGCGGAGGGTGCAAAGTACGTCAACGACAGGAGAGACCACCTGATCCCACAGTTCCCGTAGCAACTCCCCGATATCTTTCGACACGTTCATCGACTTTGCGCGCGCAGTCAACCTGCGGAGCCTTGACGACAGGCCTTGGACATCCTTTTGTGTGATCGCAGGTAAAGGAACGTGGACAGGATCTCGGTCCAGTAGCACGATGAGCGCATCACAACTATACTTGCTCGCATTGACAATTATGACAGGACCACCACTAGCCGCCTGCTGGAGGTCCAAGAAGACGGGCGGGAGGAGGAAGCGAGATAGATGGGGTAGTTGACGAATCTCGGTGATGACGCGCTGGAGCTTGACATTGAAGCTGAATAGCTGACCATGTTGATCTGCATCAGGTAAATTCGTGGCATCGCGGATGAGCGACGTCAACCGTGTGAACTCGTCTGCCAGTGCCTTTCCTGTTGACCCGGAGGCAAGGACATCGTCGAGTGACGAATGGAGGCGAGTGAGCTGACTCCAAAAGACACCGCGACCCTGTTCGAGAAGCTCGACGGAATGGGTGGGGGCGCGATGGCGAATCCCAGTAGAAAAGGCATCCATGGCAAGTGACGATGTGAGGGTCTTCAAGTTCGCCAGGTGTTGCGGAGAGGACGGAAGAGCGGCGAGGTGGTGGATGAGGAAACGAAGAGCTGTCTGATATGCGAGGAGTATCGACGAGTGTTGAAAGTCCTCGGCAGCGGCGATCCATGCTCTAGCGGCAGACAAATCGTGGGACGACGTGGTTTGTTGCACGTCTGCTAGCTGGATATAGAAGCTGAATAGCTCATTTTGATCGACTTCCTTTTGTAGCTTTGTATATCGAGTGTGGAGCGTGCATGCAAGATGATGTAGTGAACGAGGTCGACGAGGGTGGCCCGGCGGACTGAGACTGAATGCGTCACGGCCGAGCGTGACAGCTTCATCGAGGTCATTAAGTGCACCAAGACGGTCGTAACGAGTGGAGAGATGACTGCCGAGGTTGTTTAAGGTCATTGATCGGTCCGGATGCCCCGGTGGGCAAAGGAGAAGCGTGTCACGTCCGAGCGTGACAGCCTCATCGAGGTCATCAAGTGCACCAAGACGGTTGTAGCGAGTGGAGAGATAAAGGCCGAGGTTGTTTAAGGTCATTGGTCGGTCCGGATGCCCCGGTGGGCGAAGGAGAAGCGCGTCACGTCCGAGCGTGACAGCCTCATCAAGGTCATCAAGTGCACCAAGACGGTTGTAGCGAGTGGAGAGATAGATACCGAGGCTGTTTAAGGAATATGATCGGTCCGGATGCCCCGGTGGGCGAAGGAGAAGCGAGTCACGTCCGAGCGTGACAGCTTCATCGAGGTCATCAAGTGCACCAAGACGGTTGTAGCGAGTGGAGAGATGACTGCCGAGGTTGCGTAAGGAAATTGATCGGTGTGAATGCCCCGGTGGGCAAAGGAGAAGCACATCACGTCCGAGTGTGACAGCCTCATCGAGGTCATCAAGTGCCCCGAGACGGTCGTAGCGAGTGGAGAGATAAAGGCCGAGGTTGTTTAAGGAATATGATCGGTCTGGATGCCCCGGTGGGCGAAGGAGAAACGCTTCGCGCTCGAGGGCAATCGCTTCGTTGATATTCTCAATCCCTCCAAGCCGGCTGTACCGAGTGTTGAAATGAATTGAAAGCCACGTCAAAGACACAGAGCGCTCGGAGTGTCCCGGTGGGCACAGTTCCAGAGCTCGACGAGCAAGGTCAATCGCCTCCTCGATGCAATCACTTTCCCCTCCCCATTCAAACTGGTCGGCAAGGGCCTTTGCCCGTGAATGTAATTGGTCGACTGGCAGGCGTATCATTCCAACCGTCTTCTCGTCAACGCTAAGACTCACGTACTCTCTGAGGCCATATCGACCAATTTATCTTCGAGGTCGTCGTAGTGTGGGGGAAGGTTAGGCTGCTGTGCACAACGAGGCAACCACTGGCAGGTATACATGTGTTCTGCTACGCCGCATCGAAGCCAATCTTAAGGAGCACTGCAACCAACCAACCGTCTCCTCGTGTTCGTGATCAGCCAGTTTCCCAGCATGTAGAACACAGCTGCCCGCATACACACACCCAGTAGTGAATTCAATGTGTCAATCTCCCTTGTAATGATCATCAGAAACATACCGAGCTTCAGGTTTTCTTGTTACGACACGTCAAGTGGATGTGATTCGATAAAGCTTGTTGCGGGATATAATTGCTTCTGGCTAACAACAAAGTACATGGCGCCAGACGAGTGCATGCTATAATGTGCATACCAGAGTAGCAGTTCTTATCCCCGGTATGGCAGAAATAGCGAACCATACCTAGAATTCTGGCAATAATCACTGCCTGCACAGAGGTTGAGGAAGAACGTGCCTCGCCAATAGGCTAAACACGCTATTGTATTGCGATCTGCGTCAGCCTCACTGTGACCTCACGCTCTTTGTTATGCGTGAGTCTCATTCCCCGCCTACCTCCTTTGATGAAATTGGCTGTCTGATCTATCCTGAAACGCTTTAGCTCCTGGAAATGGGAAACGAGCCAAGAACCGGCTCATGGGGGCTCAACTTACAGTCTCCCTTGAGCGTTCCCAATGTATCCTATGAAACGACGCCAGCATAGTAACAGATCAGTCCGAGTGCAATGCGTACAGTATCGACGATAACCCGCATGACGTACACGAATCTAGGGTGGTAGGTGTTGCGTCGGTCGATCGGATGATAAGATCCCTTGTAAGTCATAAATACGAAAAAGAAACCCCCGTGCTCACTCTTTGGGACCATACAGGCCATCCATACTGCCTGAGCGAGGCGCCTTGCCCATCAACCTGATGATGGATCCGTGCGAACGCACGCTTGACATCAAATCGATCACAACTGTTGATTCGGGCCTGAGAGACTTGCGATTGGGAGGCTTTGATATCGATAACATCATGTCAAAGACTGAAAACTTGCAGCTGTGCAGCGCACCCTTGCTTCTGCACTCTGCATGTCGCCTCACATGCCTTCTTGATCTCAGTCAAGAGTTGTTGCCAGTGAGCGAGCGAGTCGGTTGAAGACGTATTCGGCTTCGAGATTCAAACTCCAGAATGGACTGGAATTGGAGCCATTTGGTGACCTAGTCTTTCAGTCATTATACCTTGAGTTCAATGAGAGCGAATGGTTGCTCAAGGGTGCTGTCAGAAAAGCGTGTTAGCTGTGCAAGAGCGAGGATCAGTACTAGGACTGGCGAAAGTAGCATCTACGGTTACCCACCATGAATACGGCCAAGCCAGTAAATAACGCCTGCGTGTATATAAGCAATACTATCACATTCAACCTAAGGGAACCTTACCAAGCCAGTCATGTAGTTGGTTCAAGTCGAGCGAGAGGAAAATCCTAATCTCATGCACGATAGGTTCTACGGTCATATTTCCTTCCAGCGTCTACACAGACCTCGTGAGTGCACCTTCCAAGTGTGACAAAGAAGCGCCAGTGGATTCCAATTGTAGCTTTTGGGCCTCGGTATACAACTCCCATCCCTTTCCAAGGACGTCTTCGACACGTTTCATATAGTTGTCGTTCGATTTGTCGTGCCTGAATGATAGCCCTAGAAATTGGTGGACTCGGAGCTTGGGGATCTCGCATCCGAGACGTGTGACATGCCTCTGGGAACCCGTACCGAGGTTTGAACTGAAAAAGCGTCAGTGGGAGTTCAATAAAAGGCACTTCTTGACTACCTTATCGCGCGGGCATTTGATATCCTCCTTTACGGAGTCAATGAGTTGAGTTTGGTACTCTTGGATGGGGCCTCGAATCCGGGGTCGGTGATCAACGCTATGTACATACCTCAAACGTACGGCATGATGCGAACCTTGAGTCGAACGGACAAAGCATTGAATTTGGATAATACTCTGAACGTCTCATTCGTATTGCGCGCCGTGCCTAGCCTATCGCGTAGTCTTGCGATGATTTGGTTCTCCGCCCTTGCGACCCATTCGTTGTATGCGTTCTCGGCGGCGACCCATATCTCAGCACCCTGTGTACCACAGGTCAATGCACCGAACCGGGTCGAACACGCAAGAATGGATAAAGTAACTCACGCAGAGACATCCGAGATATCGATCCGCTTAACTACCTCGAACACCTCCTCTTCCATGTCCATCCGACCTCCTTCGTAACACCATTTCGTAGGACCTGTCATCACCGCAAGCTGCTCGCGTTGTTTTCTCCAATCCTGTGTCCGCACACATGCGTGAACTCCTCGATAAGATCGACCCACGTCACGTAGGGCATAGCACGGGTGGGAGAAACACCGCGGGTGGGGGGTGTACCGGGGTATGGCGGGTACGGGTACGGTGTGCAATTTCCAAACCCGCAGCTACACCGTACCCGTATGGACGGTGTACGGGTATGTACTCAGCCCCTGGTGGCCACCCAGTTGACGCGCGGTGACCCGTTTGTACTATGCCACGGTTATGTGGCTGTGCACTGGTCTGAGCGGAGTTGCCCGCAGTAATCCTCCAAGATTCTCACCTCTGCCCAGCACTGTGCTTCGAAACAGACTTTCATCACGATCTGATGGCATCCTACTATAGAACCTGTCATCTGAGTCAGAATTGCTGTCTTCGATTGTGCGTTCATGCAACGAAACAATGAATACTGATTTGACCATCTTTCAGCCTGCATATAATTTTGAGGTCTTGACTTCGGAGTTCAGAGAATTTCTCGTCGTGATGGCGGACAATGATCATTCCTCCATGAGGTCACATTCAACAATCGTCCTTCTCATGCTCAGTAATATCGACATCCATTCAAACTGTCAAGGCTGTCGGGTCAACTGTGCGGATGGCCGTGAAGCTTATTGTTCGGCCTCCAAAGAAAGTCAAAGTCTCGTCAAATTCATCTGCCCCTGGGGCTGCTGAACCTTCCAACTCATCTCAATCTGATTCATCCGAGTCTAATCCGACAGCCCCAGCCAGTCCGATCATCATTGATGATTCCGATGTCGTTGTCGACAAAAGCAACCCCCCACCCACCAGGCTTGATGCCAAGGCAGAGTGCCACGCACTCGGGTACTAATGATGGACTGAGCCTTCCAACTCGTCTCAATATTCTAATTCATTCGAGTCTAATCCGACAGCCCCAGCTAGTTCAATCATTATTGATAATTCCGATGTCGACCTTGTCGACAAAAACAACCCCCCATCCACCGGGCTTGATGCCGAGGCAGAGCTGAGTGTGTCGTCCGAGTAGACTCACAGTCTCTGTACATTTCTTGTATTTCCTCGACGACAATCTTAGTGCCTACCCGTGGGTATTTCCACACCGCAGGTATCTGTCATACCGCGGGTTGTACGGTATATACCGTATCCGTACCGCCACGGGTACAGTGTTGGCTGGCTGACCCGCAGTGTCACCCGTGCTATACCCTACGGGCCACGTGAGGAGATATTCAGAGTAATTTGTCATTGAAATCTCGAGAGATAACCTTCACGAGAGGAAGGATGTATCGAATTGGATATGGCTGCAGCTTAAACTAGTGGTTTATATGCCCAAAAATCGATGAGGGATTCTTGAATTTGTGGGTCAGTGGAGCAGGCAAAGGTAACGCAGGATGGAGGCCAACTCACAGCAGCGTGTAATCTGCCTGTGATAGAGGAAAAAAAGTCGCTTGATTCCACAGAGACTCCATAGGATCAAGTGGGTCAACGTGAGAGGATGCCACTGTAAAACGGCATACCGAGCGCGCCGTGACCCATCTGTACGTACTTTACACCTCTCGAAAATCTTGACACTTAAAGACTCATCGACATCTGCCAAGTTGGTGACAAACTCCGAACTTCATTCAAATTGTGCGCTGAGCAGTTTTGAACAGTGCGAGCCAGGAGATAAATCCGCTCAGGTTGCATGGATGAACTGGAGCTTCCGAATATTTTGTAAGAGCTTAGTGAGGCAGCAGATACCCGATAACGCCGACTCAAGTGGGAATGCCGCATCGCGGCGCAACACGACTTGCACGATATCAGAGCAGCCTATAATCTGTCATCCACACATTGTCATCCACACAAAACGTTCCATACTTATACTCAGCCTAGGGGATCCTGGTCATGTTTAACCCGACGTTTCCCCTTCCCCCTTATCGCTTCATCCGATGGATGCGCTGAACACCCGGGATCTGCCAAACGCTTCGGAACTACACAGCATCACCATCAACCACACTTCATCGAACCCATCAGGACCAGAAGCCCAATATGGAGCTATTAATGCCGATTCATCAGAGAAACCACTGCCAAACAACAACATACTTGTTGTCGACTGGGATGGTCCA
>JBBPMD010000838.1:0-12881 GCA_038090095.1 Zangia roseola | reverse complement strand
TGGAGTCTTTGTTTAAAAATAGTCATATCTCCAGATCTACTAGGCCAAATCACATGACCAAGAGACCCATTTGTAGCCAGGGGTAGGTACTATCTTCCATCCCACTATGCCTAAATGTAATTCCTTTGTGTGCATGCAGTGTGCCTTGTACACTGCATTGTGTGTACTTATTGCAACGGTTTTTGGAGTCACTGTAGACCATGAGTCAGGATGCGAAAGGAATGGAAGATGACAAGAGATAAGTGATGTAAAGTATGTGTCCATTGGAAAGGTGGAATTAAGGTGAGTCAACGAAGATAGTGTAAGTGTGACTCGAATGGTGTACGCGTAAGCTTGAAGGCAATGTCTATGGTTACAAGCGGAGGCGAAGTAACAAAAGAAGACAAGAAAGAAAGAAAACGTAACAGGATCTAATCCCAGTTGGACATTGGGTGCAGTGGAGAGACCCAATAATATATGTAGGAAGAATTCAGACTGGGTGTGAATGTTGACTGGTACCATGGATATCGAGCCACCACGATCAAAGAGGCTAAGAAGGATGAATGAACCTAGGATTTGAATACATGGCACGAAATGCTGCCCATCCTGAGCATACATCATCACAGATGTCTTGCCTGCAGACTCGGTATATGACATGCGGATATTATGGGAGTTCTTTGTGCTCTTCACCTCCCCAAACACCAGGACGTCACGCCAGTCTACCTTGCGATTGTTGGTTGAAGCGTTGCCAAGAGCGTCTTTATCGTCCTGAGGGAGGAGAATGATGTCGGGTTTTTGTTTCAGATCTGCACCCTTGAGTGGTGTGGTGGAACCACAAGCCATCCATGTTCTAGAGTATTTTGATGTGAATGTCTCATCAAGTGACGAGAAATACTGACCTCTGCGACTTATACTTCCCAACCTTGTTCTGAATGGCCTTCAGGGTAGAGTTGAAAAAGTCTGCGATGGACTGCTTGGAGTGCCCAGCGGGGGAGGTGAGCCAAGATTCCTCGGCCAACTTTTTGTTTGCGCGTCCGTATATCCATTTACTTTGTAGTTTCTTGAGAACATCGTCCAAAGTGGTGGGTGTCTTTTGCTTCGGATGGTGTTTGGGGTCAATCGGATCCATGAACAGCAACCAATCTGGATACAAAGCTTCCAGCAGTCGCCTTGTTTCGGATGTACTGAGTAACCAGTGAAGTTTTTGTGTGTCCCTCTGCAACAAGGGATCCATGTGGCCCCAGTATCCATGCTGCTTCATCCTAAGGGATGGTGGTACTCCTGGCAACTATGCCACTTGAATACAAACGAGGTTTACTTCAAGTTGTTATACTCACCTGCATCAGCAAACCAAATTTTGCCCTACAGATCTTACAGTTATCACAGTCTGTGACAAACTGTTGCAATGTTCCTCTAGAGTCTCACAGAGTTGACAGAGGTGACAGAGTACTCTAGCCTGATAGTATGACAGTGTGACAGTATTGACAGGGGTTGACAGACTTGACAGGATTGACTGACAGGGTTGACAGGGTTTGACAGAGTTTGACAGAGTTGATAGGATGCTCTAGTCTAACAGACTTGAGAGAGCATTCTAGTGTAGTAAAAGTATATCCAAAGTATCAAAAAGCACTCAAAAGTGTAGTCAAAGTATACCAAAGTGTAGTCAAAGTGTACCAAAAAAGCGAAAAAGTGTATCAAAAGTGTAGTAAAAAGTGTGGTCAAAGTATACCAAAGTGTATCAAAAAAGCGAAAAAGTGTAGTAAAAAGTGTAGTCAAAGTGTACCAAAAATGTAGTAAAAAGTGTACTCAAAGTGTACTCAAAGTGTACCAAAAATGCGAAAAAAAGTGTACCAAAAGTGTACTCAAAGTATACTCAAAGTGTACCAAAAATGCGAAAAAAGTGTACCAAAAGTGTACTCAAAGTGTACCAAAAGTGCGAAAAAAGTGTAATAAAAAGTGTACCAAAAGTGTAGTCAAAAGTGTAGTCAAAGTGTACCAAAAAAGCGAACAAAAGTGTAGTCAAAAGACTTAGTCAAATTTGTGTTGCACTGTGGCAATTGTTTGTATTTATTTGCACTCCCAAACATATATAAACCTGGCCTCTCTGACAATTTTCCCACACCTTCTCTTTCCTCAACCACCATCATCTCCACTTCCTCACTACACTTTTCACTACACTTTTTCACTACACTTTTTCGCTTTTTTGGTAAGTCACCTCATCTAATCCTCTTATACCTTTGTTATTCTTAGGCATTGATTGATTTTATATGTTGTGGTGAGTCATTGTGTGTATATGTTTATTTGTCACTGACTAATCTTTATTATTATTTAGCTATTGCTTTGCTTATGTAATATATATATATATATATAGTTGTATTTGTTGTACCTAGCATTTGCAATGTCATTGTTTTTTTTATGATCTAGATTGAGTGATTGAGTTTCAATTCCAATAATTTATTGGTTGTACAGACTATCTTTCACTAACCTCTCCTAGTATTGTTAAATGGGACAGTCTGGGACAGCCTAGGCCAGGCTGTGACAGTTCTAGCCAGTTGGGAACCTTACTGGTGGATGCTGGAGGGTCTGTGAAGCTGTCACAGTCTGTGATAGTCTTGCACAGTCTGGACTACCCTGGACTACCCTGTCCAGCTGAGGGTGGTTTTGCTGATGTGGGCCTTCCACTTGCCTTGACGCCTTCATTTCGACGCCAGCTGCTGTCGTCTCACGTTCAGGGCCTTCCAGTAGCCTTTGGTAGTCTTCTGGTGCGCTCTCCTGGGCGCTTGGATGCTCATATTCGCAGCTTGAATCGACTTTGCTCTCTCCCTCAAGCTCGACTTGTCCTTGACTTGGCACAGTCATATTGCCGTCAGGCTCGTTCGGGTCGATGCTGGGGGCCTCTAGGGCACTGGTAGAGCCGTCTGGGTGGTGCGCTTCACCTTTGGCATGCGTGTTTTCATTTGGTATGTCTACCTCTTCTCCTCCTCCTCCTGGGCCTTGATCTCGACATAGCGTCTTCATTTCGACGAGACGCTCGTCTCTGTGGCTCCTAGGATGTTCCATGGGGAGCCCCTTCAGTTGCTATACATCGACAAAGATGGGTAGCCGAAGGTTGCAAATAGGCCATCTAACATGGCCAGCGAATGTTGGGCCGAGCTAGAGCAGAACACCGAAAGGGATGGATGGGCCCAAGTAGGGAGGATAAAAACCGATGGGCTGAGTATGTATGTAGTGATAATATGTAGCACAATATGGTAGATGCAGAATACAAAAAAGATGGATGGGCCGATGGTATGAATTATGACAGGCGGATGGGCTGAGAATATTGATGTGGGAGATGCCCCGATAGGCCGACGGTGGGACATCTGAAAGGGACTGATGGGCCAAGGGTGATGGTCGGTACTGTGAATGAGCGGTCCGGCAGGATATGTGCCGATGCATAGTGCCCGGCCGACATAATGCGCTCCGGTGTGTATTGGATGGGCCGAGGGGACAGGCCATGATCTGGAGAGGGCAGCCAACAATGGGAATGATGATGATGATCGATGGGCTGCCAGTACCAATGGACCAAGAGAGAGCATTGGGTCGAGGGAATTGGAGCCCAATGGTAACAGATTGGCCAGAGATATGGGGACGGTGCATGACTCGGGTGGGCCGACTGCAGAAGTCTCGGTCCATTGGGGTGAGCCGGGAGGATGGATGCAGAGTAGGATGGAGCGGCCGACGAGGAGAATAAGGATTCCAATCTGTGGGCCAATGAGGATCAGCAATGGAAGGGATCTGCTAGGCTGATGTCCCAACGACCACCGAGGATAAATCAGCCGATGAGCAGATGAGTATGTATGACTCAGGTGGGCCTACGGCAGAGGGATCGGCATACACCGGTGGGCCGAGATGATTGGTAACGACCGGGAAACGAATGGCCGATGACGAGAATGACATCATTGATAGGTGAGCCTACGGGGTTTGACACTCGAACGAGGCATGGCCGGCCGACGCAATGACCGTGCAGGACACAGCTGGGCTGAGGGGAAGATGAACGGTGGGGACGGATGGGCCGATCGCGGGAAGGACGACGTGTACCGATGAGCCTATAGGGCTCATCGCTGAGAGATTGAGCGGCCAGTGAATAGTCGCCCGTGAGTATCAAATGGGCCAATACGAGAGGACCCAGTACATGTCGACTGGCGGCCTGAATGGCTATACGCAACAGTAGGCTGGTCGACAGCGAGTAATGGGTGCCAACCGGTGGGCCTTGAGCCGTTGGTACAAACCGGCGGAAATAGCGGACACGGGGCATGAGCAGCCCTGGTAGATTTCGACCGGCAGCCTGGATAGCTATATGCCGCGGCAGGCCCATCGACAGCGGGTAACGTTTGCCGACCGGTGGACCTTTAGCCATTTGTAAATGCCGGAGCGATTCGCAGACATGGCCAGCCGCTGGATGAATGCCGAGATGGCACAGAAGGCGAGGGCACACTGTACCGGGAGATCGAGACACTGATAAGGCCAGAATTGTGACAGTGGCTCATTTTGGTGGCTCTGACTCGGCTATGAATTGCAGACATACGCCACAGTCGGGAGATGAATTTTTCAATGCCATATGTACACCACTTTATTATAATTGTTTCCTGTCTCAGGGTTATAGACACTTTACAAAAATAGCCTAAGCCGACTCAAGCTAAGGCATATATGCGATTGTGTAGTTTAGAATGAAGTTTGGTAGATACAAGTCACTCGTTATGCGTTGTCTGGCTAACTAAATTGTCCCAATATAGGCTTGAAAGGAAGTCGGCAGTTGACGGGTGGGGAACGCGATATATATATATCTCCACTTCAGTCTCACGAACACAACATAGGACATGGTTCTGTATCTCACATCCCATCTATCCCAGTACATGGTATCGAGATTTCACACAAAGGCCCATCCAAAGAATGATGTTCCACCAATCATACCGAGCACAAATCTATCAGTAACATTGGTTGCCGATGCCAATCGTCTTGTGAATAAATTAGTGAATGCATATCGGAACCCTAGTAAGCATTGGTGATACATGCAAAGATGGCAATGCTAACCCATCAAAGGGACGATCAACATATTGGCAGTGGAGATGGCGAGCTCGTTGAAGGGAAATGATCGCAGCAAGGACGAGGAGCGTGAAACAGCACTCCTGTGACAGTTTCTGCCAGGAGCACCGGAGATTCTCGACGACCCGGCTATCATTATGGACCGAGACGGCGTTGTACTTGCATGGTATCTACCAGATGCGCTGGGAGTGACAAGACAGGTTTGCATGCACTCACCCATATAATAATGCGGCTAACGCACTCCAGAGAGACATGTCAGATGCATTGATACCCATTTCCGGAACATTATTGAAGAGCTATAATTCCGCTACAACAAGTTGTAGAAGCAACCGAGATCTATTCACCTCGCAGGAAGGAGTTTTGAAAGGATGTATCAACATGTTGCTGGCATGGTTTCAGACTGGTCACGCAGGTGGAGACAATCCACCGGAAGTATCAGCATCATTGAAGCATAACAGTCAATCGACCGGAGGTCACGACTGGCTGAAGGCACAGGCTGAAACAAATGCCCTTTTGTCGGTGGCGATGGCGGTCATGCACCCGGAGTTGTACCTGACCGGTATTCCCATGATGAACGCGATATCTCAAAGGGCACAGGTCGAGAAAATACTGGAGATGATGGACGCGATAGGCGAATGGGAGAGTGTTTTCAATGCTGTATCAGTCATGGCCAACCGGCAATCCCCATATCACTGTGATCTCAGCTCGCCGAGAGAATTGCTCGACTTACTTGTGACATTTGGCAACTATACTGACGGTTGGATGGTGATACCAACCCTCAGCAAAAGCTTCAATTATCGTCCTGGCACTGTCATGGCATTCTCTGGCCATCTGCTCAGACATGGTGTGAATGACGTGGCTGGGAATTGGGCATGCCTGGCATACTACATGCGAGTTGAAGTCATGAAGTGGGCCAGAGTTCAACCACCCTCCTTTATGCGATATGAAGCGCTGGAGATGTTGGGCATTACCATGGGTTCTCACTGGGTGTATCCCCTGTAGCTATCGATAAATGGGCTCATAGATTATGAGGATTGACTCCTGTACATTTTTACAATCCAAATACCGAATCATAGAATACAGGGCCCAAATGTATTTTCCAATGCTTTCATTTGTTCATTGACAACCGCCATTTCCAGCTCCACGTCGTCCAACTCCGCCTTCAAGCTCTGGAACATATCAGCGAGTGACCATTGATACGAATCGATGACTTGCTCCTCGGTGCCTGTATCCGCCATGGTAAATGGATCGTCGGCCTATTTTGCGTCAGCGAACTCAAGATTCGGTTGGTATAATCTCATACCCAGCGAGCAACCATTGCCTTCCACCATAGATCCTCAAATGGCATCAGATAATAGCTATCGGGAAGCGGTGCCGATTCAATTGTCCACCAAACCATATCCAAGCGATTGGGATCGAATGAAAAGTCAGTATCGTCTTGATCTACTTGAATGTGATGCACAACCGTTTCGAACTCATTGGTGAAATTGTCTGAGTTGGTTACAACAGTCAGCGCTCCCTTAGCGGCCTGAGGAAGCTGCATGAACAATCCATGGAGGGTTCCGTATACATAGACACGGTTGAGTAATTTCTGCTGGTGGTGAGTTCATAGATCTCAATTGAAGAGTATTCAAAGCTCACCATTTCAGCAATGAAGTCTTGCCAGCAATGATCATTCGGTGTTCCAGTTCTGAGAACATCCACTGCATTTTTAACACGGTGGGAGTAATACCGCAGGATGAGCCAATGATCGGCATATGTACTGGCGTAAGTAGTTGTTGAAGGGATTCAGTGAGATGTCGCCGACATTATGGTGTGGAAGGAGAGAACAACAATAACTACCAATCAGAGTGTGTGTGCCTTATATTTGCAAATGTTTACATGACATAATTGAGCAGTGGGCCTTATGCACATTTGGGCATGATCGGCGCCAGTCTATAATTACGAAGTGATAACCATTTGGGAATGAATGTGATTGAAGCATTCATCTGCTGCATCCGCCAGCCTCAAGTATAGTGTGACTTGGTGTTCCCAGTAGGCCGCTGGTCCCCGACATCCTTGTGCAGATGCTGCGTCGGCCTGATGCCATTGAATCACCACTTTATGATGAAAGAACGATGTCGTCCATTGACATTCGCATTGTAAAAGTTGTATTTCTTCCGCGCATCTATCTTTCAGGGCTTTCACTCTAAGCCAATGCACTCGATAAACTGTCCGACGCCGTAAATCAACAATTACATATCAAACATATGAGAGGTACGCACATTCTGACATCCAGCTGTCCACTTCAGTATCACCCAGTATATCTGTGGACCAAAACCAAGGGAGTGTGGAGTTTTGCTGACCGCGTGCATTGGGATCAGCCACCGCCGATGTCACTTTCAAGTCAGCGGGCTGCAACGGCAAATACCGGCGCATTATATCGGCATCGGCACCCAATTGTTGTAATTGACATCTGGCGCGGTGGTAGATTGCAGCGTGCCGGCGCACTAGCCTCTGAACGCCGGTGACCTTGCCCCATGCACAGCTCTTGGAGGTCTGACTTTTAGAGTGGCAAATGTCCGTGTGGAACAGGATCACCTTATCCACCAAGGAGAGGCGCAATTCATGTAAGGCATCGTTGGCTTGACTGATCCGCAATTGAATCTCCTGTTGTATGAAATCCCTTCCCTCGGTGGATGTACATCGTTCCACGCCGATAAATGACGGCAACCATAGGAACACTTGCTCCACTGGTACAGCTTCCAAACCCTCTTCAGCGGTGTCTTCGACAGTCGCCCTCCCAAAAATGTGATCAGCATCATCAGGATAGTCTTCACGTCTTCGTCATCCCAGAACACAGCGCTTGTGGGATTTGGATCGTCATCTTCATTGAGAATCTCCCGTAAAAATTCCACTGCCGAGGTATTGAATCTGGAGATATCACCTTCCATGTGCTCTCTTTTCCGAGCGATTACTAATAATTGCGTGTCGGTGGGCTTGTGGCCGAGGTCTTTGATGTGCATTGCAAGCCCAATCTGAGCTTCCTCAATTCAAAGTCTATCCATTATCCAGCTGATAGAGCCATGAGGCCCATCATGCTTTTTCCCAGATCGAGATGCAAGAAGGTCCAGTTCCATCACCTTGTGTTATGAACGCTCCAATTCCAGTCTTTAACCCCTATGAATACTTCATTTCTCACATACAAAACCAAGTTACTTTCTAGATCATGTGACCTACATGTGTTATACCTCATGACAAACCTATGCTCGGAATGGATTCCTATTGGCTGCCACACAAAGCATTGCCACAGGACATATCGTCCAATAGGATATGATCCAGATCACCTGACAAACACATGCATCAAAGGCAGTGTCTTATCCATGACTCACGAGTACAGCCAACGAGGCTATACAACTTCTCATGACTCATTATCCTTATCCGCCAATGGCGCAATAGACTCTTATCTACGCATGGACCAGTATGTACAAATAGATACAAACATTGTAGTAGTATATAAACCCCAATGCCAGGCCAGAGAACTTCAGTAAAGTTCTCTTGGCGATTTCTCCTAAAGACTTCTGATAAAGGGATTGACACCTCTAAGGACATCATCCTTTGCTCGCTCCTATTCTCCAACCTCTGCACTTCACTCAAACAGCTCATCCTATTAGGGTTGTTTCACCTTGACTGTGAGAGCTATTCCCAGGCCGTCAATAACAGCGGCAGGCAACGAGGGTATGCTTACCCCTATCCATCTGAATCTCAAAAATGTCCATGACTTTAGGATTGTGCTTGCGCTGCTCCATTGCTTGCTTCTCGGCAGTCACCCACTTTACTTTCTCATTTTCGGGTATGTCGGTATCGAGTCTTTCAAAGGCTTCCATTGATTCGCCATATGCTCGTCTGGCGATTGCAAACTTTCGCTTTAAGGAGTGGCCTGTGCCAGATAATTCATCAAGGGAAGACACAATTATCTGCTCACTCACTCATTTGTATCATTTTGAGGAAATTTGAATCATTCATTTGATAGTCAAGTAACTCCTGCTGATGTGCGGCTGACATGCCGCAGGCTGACAGTGAGATGATATTGAGCGAGGCCCATAAGGTTTCCATTATTTCTCCATTGACGCGCCCCACTCCAGCTATGAAATTGGCACCGTAGTGAGCTAGGCATTCTTGCCGATGGCCGTGAATATGCCAGGCCCCGATGGCAAGTACCAATTCCATCTCTGGCGGAAGCGTTATGAAGGTGTTATCTTTCAGGCGATGGCATAGCTTCTTTGCATATTGACAGTTGACATCGTAAAAGATTACCGCTCGCTCAATCTGGTCCATATTGTGTTGTAAGCTGTGTGCCAGAGCATAATCCGTGTTCACCTGTCTAATACTGATTAGGACACGATGCAGTGACAAAGTGTGATGATGGTACCTTTCGCCCTTTTGGAAATCCATGATGGCATGCGGATAGAAGCAGCTGTGTCGGGCACATGCACAACCGCCGATGCCGGTGGCCTCTAGTCGATGCTGGTCAGTATTCGCATTATTCACCGCTTTGTGATTATTGCAATCGGATCGCTGTCCGCTTGGTGCGTCAGCCATGGGCATGAATGTCGGAAGGATTGCCACCATACCTTGGCTTGATAATTTGTTGCCGCCAGAAACTCTTGATATTTCTGTCGCTTTACCATGAACCCTAGGCCATCCGCCAGCCATACATCGTCCTCCGGCAATTTTGTGTGCATATGCTCTGCTTTGAAGTTTCCATCCATTACCAATGTCCGAGTGTATCGCCAATCGGAGAAATCAATGTCGCCAGTGATCGGTATGTTGATACTGGGTTGGGGACAAGCTGGGCAGAAAAGTGCAAGACCACCCTGCGTCAGGTCAGAGTCATCTAAACCTGATCCATTCCACTTTAATGTTTTGAGCAACCGCCATTGCCTAGCGACCCTCATGAGCTCTCGGTACCAGTTCTGAAATGTTCCTTATTGAGTGGTTGCCCGGCAGATGTGCATGGTTACCTACTGGAACCATATGTGGGAAGGCATTGGAGGTGATCTGGCGGAGCTTATTGAAATAGTTCATCGCAGAAGTGCCACACTCAACATTATCTCGCAGAAAATCATCTAAGACGCGAAATGTAAAGGCAGTTTTCGGCTGTATTGAGCTCAGAGCAAACAGTTGAGCACGGAATAGCTGAATGTGTTTCTCTGGAGCATCGGTGCATCGACAATAAGAAATATTCCAGAAGTGAATGCCAGATACGTCGACAATGGTGATGTGGTTGCCGGTCTTGGGGTGTTTCAAATGTGCCGGCATATTGGCCATGGCTGCATCCTCCCAGGCCTCCTCTTCATCATCTGACATGTATATTTGAGCATTGGCATCGGCACAGGGACATGGAGCCCCCCCATGACCGAAATGAACTTTCATGCCAGCCTTTACATTTCCTCAATTAACAGGTTTCAATGTAAGGTCGGGACTTAGCAGTCAGAGAGAAGAGTCATCAAAATGCCGACCAATCCATTTTTGAACCCGATGCAGCGGATCATTCACATGCTGGTCTCGGCAGCATGATGTACAAAAGGCAGGTTGCAGGAAGCAATCGGTGCAGCAGTAGACACCTTCCTTGGTGCAATCGGCGATGGAGCAGTCTTGTCCAGCCGGTGGAGATTCCATGTCCAGCAGCATTTCTAGGTAGTCTTGTTGGAAAGGCACCCAGTCCCAGAGAAAGTCATTTTGTGTCTGCTGAGGCATTAGAGGACAATATGTGTTACAAACGCGTCTTTAGCCCCTATCTTCTTCAATCCTTATGCTCAAGCTCGTGTCATAAGTGGTACAAAACTCTTCGACACATTCACTTTCTAGGTCATGTGACTTACACGTGTTATGCTTCATGATAAGGCTGTAATCGGAATGCATTCCGATTGGCCACCACATGTACGCTTCTTATTTAATTACCACTTCATTTATTGTGGCTAGATCTAAGATGGATCTTATGGGAACATTCTCACGAATGGTTCTCTTCCATTCTGCCACACCTCATGTTCAACATGCACATCAGGTTCTTTCGAACACTTCTTTATTACACATGCTTCACACCTTATCATCCAATCAGACAATTACTTAGAGTCGTATGATGCTTAGATAATATTATCACCGCCACACATGTACTCGTATATAAACCCCAATGCCATGGCCAGTAAACTCCATCAAAGTTTACTTGCTTTCTTACACCTCATTCATCAGTCCCTTGAGCTCTATTCTTTTACCACTTCCACTTGACATTCGCTCTACACTGTTGAGTGTCTGTTTCAATATGTTGTATAGGTCAATTGACCTACCTTCTTTCTCTGTATCTTAAAAGGGACTGGGGTGACATTGTTGTCATGCTCATTGAACATCATCTCCTTATGCACAGGGTGATGATGCATTGAAGAGGACAGTTTTGAAGGTGATCCCGGCACACAAGTATCACGGCTTGCTACCTTTGATGGAGACTGTTTCAGCAACTTGGTCTTCACACCCCTAGTAGTTTGTATGCTTCAATATTCTACCTTCTTTACAGGTGTCCTTGTCACCACCTTCCTTGCTCTTTTCGCCATGGTAGGGGGTGAATGGGATTTACCTGGCTGCATGCCTTCTTACGTGGATGCCGTGACTGCCAATGATCAGCAATCAAATGAACAAATTGCATCAGCTAAAGACAGAACAACTCTATGTTCACACTCATGATGGAACTGATACACAGGAAAACGGTTGATCATACTGTTCCTAGTACTGTTTGACCATCAATATCAGACTGAGTGTTACAGCAATTCCTGGTCACACCAAATTGGCAGGAGTCATATATTGACAGTCACTTCTGGCATGCATTACAACATCATTCAGGGATGAGCATGCGGCCAAACAACTGAGGGGGCCGTCGGTATGCTGATAAGCTCGAAGCAGAGACTTAGCCTATATCCACTACAAGACACTCCCATACTCCTAGTTCCTGTTACAGAAAACTCGGATCCTCCGGAAGTGGAAACTACGGAAGTACCCACGGAACTTCCGGAACCATCTTGGCGAGCATCCCCTATGTCTTTTGACTCATACTATGACGACATCACTCCCCTTTCCTTACCTGGAATGATCCTTTGCTACGGACCTCCTACAGTGTCTCCTTTCTATTCCTTTGGCCTTGTTCATTCTAACCTCCATTGGGATACATTAACACATCCGCTTCCGGAACTTCCTGATGTGTTAGCTTCCTTATAAAGTACTTCCCTTTCCTAGAAGCGGAACTCCGTTCCCCTTATGTCTAACCCTTCCTATGATTTCCCCTTTCTTTCCTAAAGGACATCCTTCTCCTCCATCGAATTCTTTCGACTAGTTTCCCCATTTATCCACCCAGTCTCCTATAAATACCCGATGACCTGTACTATAGTCCCCCAGCTAGTTCTACGCAATACAAGTGTAGTTCTAAGACTCAATCCAAGCAACTTAGGAAGTTGTTATCGAGACCTCATTGTTCATCCTATCATTCCGTCCAGAACCTTCCGCCCGGAACCATCAAAAGACTGTCTCAGTTCTACGCTTAGCGTAACAGTTCCATCTGACACTACTCATAATGGTTCTACCATTCTCCATCAACGAGCTCCGATTGCTACAAGAGTTCAAAGGTGAATACAAGAAGTCCGGTGACAACATCGGCAAAGCCCATGTGTTCAAGGAAATGGCCACGGCAGCTCATGCCCTGGACGACACGAAAAGCATGACCAGGACAGAGTGGGAGGAGAGAAAACAGGTAAATGGATTGCACTCATCGGTCACAAGTGTTAACCCCTTAT
>JBBPMD010000837.1:0-12926 GCA_038090095.1 Zangia roseola | reverse complement strand
CGATTGCCCACACCGGCTCATACGCAATCACGATGTTGCTGCCAAGCGGGATTCGGTTTCAGGTCCAATCGGAAACATCGCACGCACCTCCAGTAGGTAGGGTCCTTGAGGATGTCGACGGCAGCCTGGAGTTGCGCATTCACCACCTCCGTCGTCTTGCCTGCTTCTCTTTCTTGGAGGGTTTCTCCGACGCAGAGGATAACTTTGAGAGTAGCATCCAGAGCGGCCTTGGTTTTGAGACCGACAAACTCGGAGGTTTCGTGGAACAGGGCACGACGCTCCGAGTGTCCTAGAGATAGCATCCAAATATATTTGTGTCGATCTCAGCGCAAAATGAAACGTACCAAGAATAACATAGGGGACCCCCACGTCAACGAGCTGCGTCGGGCTGAGAATGCGTTGGTAAACACTCGGGAGAATTATGAGAGACTCTCGTTTGACCTAATTTCACCAGTGAAGGCGCCAGATGTCTTGAGGTAACAGTTCTGAGCAGAAATCTGGATTTCCTTGCGGAGAAGACTCTTGAGGGGGATGATATACAATGCAGGAGGGGCAATGACGATCTCTATTGGGCTCGATCTCTGAGTAATGCGAGACAGATCGTTTGGCGCTTGACCACGTACCGGTATTGGGATCTAGATCGGCGCGGTTGAGGACGTCGATGATGGTGTTTTTGTCCGCGACGGAACAAGGGTTCATCTTGAAGTTTCCTCCGACAAAGAATCGACGAGACATGGCTTCTGTACGGTTCTAATCTTGAGATTGTAAGAGAATGAGATGGCGTTAAGAGGGACGGGTTGATCGGATGCAAGCTCTATCTAATTCGGCACTGATCTCGCCGGACTCTACCGATGAAGATAAAGTGGCCGCGTGATTCATCACAACGCCACATGTACTGTGAACATCCTCTCTCAATTCCGAGTATTTCTTCATCCGCGAAGTTCGTTCACAGTGGTGGCTCCACTATATACTGTAGGTATGTATATTATAGGAGTGAGGAGTTGTGACTCGGAGCTGCGAGGGTGGGACGGGCCCGAGCAGGTTACCCCAACTGGGGTGCGACGGACACACGATGGGAATTGGCCAATGCCCAAAGTTGCGACGGGCATGGTTGGACGTCGGACTTGCGATAGGGAGTGGAAGGCGGGTGCGAAAAGGAGAGCGGGCGAGGCGTCTGGCTCACTAGATGATGAACGGGGGTAGTGAATCGAGTCGGTCCTCTGATATTTGGATAGCGTGCACATGAAGGGATCTTGGGCATTCGGGTTAGCCGTCGTGATGATGGCCTGGTGCCACATCCTCTTGACTCCGAGAGTTCTTTCAGAACCCCTACATGATTGTCCTCGGTTCCTGTATTGCATGACCTCAGTTCCTTGTCGAGGGTTAACGTTGGGGTATTTCCTCGTCTTGTTTGCAGCTTCATTGCTACGAGTTCATTGCAGGGTATCTGAAACTTATAGTATCTCCTCAATCCAAATTAAACTTCGTTTTTTACAGCTACACTGGAGGGTGAACCTGATACACTTGGGTAGGAATACAAGCTTAGAGGACATCCATGGATATATGGCACCAGGGGCCGAATACATGTGAGTAGGGTACAAATCGAATGTCACAAGTACAAATGACATTGGAAATTGCTACAAAAACTATGTGACGGAAATAGAACGAAGCCAAATCATCTGTCTGTTCAATAGGGTAGATGAGTGCAGCATATGTAGAGACCTAGGGATACATCGACGGTTAAAGAAGCGGCGGATAGGGAAATAGCACAGTCCAAGGAAACCTTTGTTCGCGAGTCGCGCTCACACCCGTAACATCGAAAAAGCGTTCGTCAGGGCGGCGATCTCGCTCTCGTGGGAATCGACGTCGAATAGCTGATCTCGGACTTCGAAAAGGGCCAAGGCTCGTATGACGCTCGGAATGTGGTCGGGAGGAATGTTGTGTTGTAACAGGTTGCTACAGCTGTCGCAAAGGGTGCTATCGCAGTCCTGTTTATATCTGCTTTGGAAGTAACTGACAGAGGCCAATTAGAAAATACATACGCCGAAAAAGCCAGTGGAGTCATGTTCGTAAAACATGCTGATAGATGGCGGGTATAGACGAGAGTCTGCGGTCAAATGATGGGGCGGAGAAACCATATCGTCGTCCCATTCAGCCGGACACTTCATCTCCAGTGGCTGATCTGTGACAAATGTATCTTCCTCCAGGTATAGAGAGGTTTGAGGATCATGTGATTGAAGTCGGTGATACGGTTTCTGCTTGACGTGCTTGCTTCAACTCTGCAGCATAGCCACCAGCCCCGTATGAAGAGTACTCACATTGGTTTCTGACCACGGGCTGCTCATGTCGTCTGCGGCGGGTAGATGCAGAAACCCGTCCGACTCTTGACCGTATAACCTTGGTATAAGAAAAGAAGGTAACCGCCAACTGTCCGATGTAGGGATGATTCCACTCTCGACGAGCCGCTGCGAAATGGGAACAAAACAAAAAATACCTGTACTTGTCATGAACAGTGAAAGAAGTGTCATGACTACGTTCCTGGGTCGTTGACGGGTAAAGGAAGAAGTAAAATCATAAATACGCGACGCGTTTGTGTCACGTGCAACAAAATCAACTTGTCTGCGACTACAATCAGGTTGAAACAATCCCTTGACAAGACCTTTATATGAAGGGTGTCTGGTAGACTTGTCGCTGCTCCCTTCAAACTAGATATCTTCAAAGGAAAGGTTTTGTTCATCGGAGGTGGATGCAAGTCGACAGAGGCAGTCACCTGCGCCATATCCGCGAACGCTCGAACTTACCTGTCGGTAAAGAAATGAAGAGCAGGCCTGGTGGAATATTTGGCCAGACCCCTGTACCTGCAAAAAGGTCATGGTTAAGTTTGAGCTTGCAGATGCAATCGCTCATAGCATCAATCAATTATTCCACCGTCAACATGAAACACGAGCACATTTGAATGCAGTTTTCAATGAGGATAGAGTCATAGTAGCAGTCACTGCATTCTAGGAACGCGGGAGTCTAGATTTTGTTAGAAACGTCCACCATCACACAGCCATTATGCCATCGCACCCTCTTACCACTCACCTCCCCCAATGGCCTATGCACAGCCCATGGACGTCGTCAGCGGCGAGCAGTACCGCTACGCCCTCACCAACTTTGTACGTCGCGTGAACGCTATCCAGACATGGCTGATACGACCCCAATCAGCGCATCGCCCACGAAAAAGTAGAAGAACAGCGTCGTCAACTCGAAGCACAGGAAAAACAAGTTGCCCTTCTCCGCGCCCGCATCGCCCTCCTCGAAGGCACCGCTGACACCCAGTCCGCTCAACCAGCCTCCAAGCAGGGCGGCACCTCGGTCGACGATTTCTCAATCAAGGTATTTGGTGTGCTAATATGACTATGGCTATCGTCATCCGTTTGACAGAACGCCGCGTCCCAACTTGAACGGTTGATGAACCGCTGGGCAGCCGACGTCGTACGCACGCCGACTGCGTCGCTGTCTGACATCTACTTGGCAGCGCTCGGGGATATCACCGGTAGCGCGTCTTACGACACACTTCCCCCAGACGGCGCTACCGCCATCCAGGTCCAAAACATCCTCCGACACGCCCTCTCCGAGGTTATCAGCTCCGAGATCGTCAACGTGCTCATGGTCACCAACTCGGCGGATGCCAACATCCAGCTCACTCGGATACATG
This sequence comes from Zangia roseola, assembly GCA_038090095.1. Lineage (NCBI taxonomy): Eukaryota > Fungi > Basidiomycota > Agaricomycetes > Boletales > Boletaceae > Zangia > Zangia roseola. Next base: position 9,226 of record JBBPMD010000837.1, on the reverse strand, counting down.
AACACCTCTTTGCGAGTGCGTCGATCATCTCATCTCTCTCTACCCGTTCTGACCCGGTTCATCCGATAGGAAACCCCGTCGTTGCAGGCGTGTGGCGCCGCCAAACGTTTTCTGCCGCCGTCGAGTCGTGTTCACCCGAACTTGCAGCGAGCATCTTGGAGGATCAACTCCCCACCCTTCTCCGGCGCCTCGGTGACCACACCCGCGGTATCTCACCCATCCTCGCTTCCGCACATACCTTTTCCCGTATGCTCCATAGCTCGCCCTCCACAGGTGGTGGCACCGACGCGTTCTACCGCTCGTTCGTACCCGAGATCGGCAGCCAGCTATTCCCAAGACAGATCGAGCTCGTCCGGAGATGTCTCCGGAGCGAATGTGGTGATACCGATAAAGTAGGCACGACAGTCTTTCCCGGACTTGTCAAGGTGTCACGTGGCGGGACCAATGAGGACAACGTTCAGACGGTCGTGCGGCGCGCTCAGGTCATGTGCGAGTGCGCACTAAATGCGGTTGCAGAGATAGCTCCACAATGAATCTATCCATGAGTTACGTGGAATACTTGGGTAATCATCTAGGATTACATCTGTATCAGTAATACCACCTCGAATCTAAACAACGAGCAAGGATGCAAGGGTTGCTTGTGCGTGTACCACCTGAGCACACGTGCGTTAGCAAGGTTCCCATAATGGACGTCGGGAAACGTACCTCCAAGGCTTGCTGTACCTCTAATCTTCTCCGTGCAGCCTCTAGCCAATCGTGAAGCAACTCTTTCGCCGGCCCGGTGAGCTGGTTCAACTCCCGCGCAGCATTATCCAAGTCCTTCTCGTTCATGTAATATTCTGCGCGAGACAACACGCTCAGCACGTCCGACCCAGGCGTAAGGCCATGTCTCTGGAACCGGAACGGCGACAAAATGTGTGAGGCGAGGTACGACAACACCCCCGCATCCTGATCCGGTACGAGTGCCACGCTCGATACGCGAGGCGCAACCGACGTCGTGAACCAGTTCGTCAGATCCGCCAGTGGCTCCACGCCAACATCAGGGGCATCCGATTTCTCGAGTGATTCGAGGGCAGCAGATACGACGACGTCATCCTTGGCGACGGCGATGTGCCGAAGAATGCGTAGCTCCTCGCGGAAAGGCTTTCGTTCGGGGGCTTCAACCACCGCTTGCAGCGCACGCAGTCCAGTCCACATACTGTGCACCCGGATATTCTCATCAAGGTAGGACGAGTTGTCGAGTGCCAGCCGTTCGAGGCGTTTGAGACCGGTGGCGAGTTCGTCGAGACGAGCGAGCCGACCGCCGCGCTCTTCCTCGACCTTGACCTTGACTTCGCGAATCCATTGACGCTGAAGCTCAATACCCTGGGCGACAATCGCTTCCTTCAGGCTGCAAAAATGGTCAAGGACGATTGCTCAACGTGATGAACAAGCGCGCTCACCGTTCGTTCACCAACGCTGTCTGCGCCTTTAACTCAGTCTCGAGCCTCTCCCGGTATGCTTGGACAAGCTTCATCTTCTCCTCTGCAACGTATTTCTCATAGTCCTCCCTCTGCAGTGCCAGCTTGTCCTGTGACTCGAGCTCGAGCTCGAGCAGCTTCGTGGTGTACTCGCGAGCCTGTTCATCCAGCTTTGCCTCGAGTTCCAGCTTTTCGTCTTCTTTGATCTTGTCGAAGCGGGTGGCCAGCTCAGTGAGGTCGGTTCTGGCAGTGTCAAGGACGCTCTTGGCCTTTTCGGCTGCTGCAGGGTTCGCATTGAGATACGACGCGAGGTCGTCAATAGTACCCGCGAGATGTGAAATGACAGGCTCGGAGACGGCAACATCGGAGACAGCCGGAGCGACTAGAGGGAGTACCTCGACAGGCGGTTTGGGAGCAGGTTTGGGTTTGGAGAAACCAGGTGGTGGTTCGAAACCAATGGGAAGAGGCGCTGCGTAAACATTTGAATCGTCTGATTTTTCCGTCAAGACAAACACCTCAACATTGACAGGTGGTGCGGGGGTCGGTGCGGGAACGAGTTCGATAGGCACTGCCAATGCAGCCTCGGCTTTTCGGATAAGCTCGTCCACCTCGCTCGCGAGCTGTTGGGCCTTGTGTTTGGCAAGTACCGCGGCCTGGGCAGATGCTTCGGGCGAGAGCTGACCTGACGACTTGTCCACGCTCGTCTTGAGCGCAGCGGCGGTAGACTTGACGCGCGCCTTGGTCTCGTGGAGCGACGACTTTTTGCTCTCCCGCGGTACCTCCTTCTCAGCAGGGGTCTCCTGAACTGGGGTATCCGTCTTCTGCGTCACCTGGCCGAGCTGTCGCTGCACAAGGCCATAGACCGCCTTGGCAGTGTCGACGGTAGCGACGACCACCTGCTGCACGGTGATTTCGTCCCACTGGTGCTGTTCCCCATACTCGACGAGGACGTTACCCAGAGGGACATGTTTGGTGAAGAGGTCGCGGTATTGCTGGTTTTGGTACGACACGAACGTGCTGCCGATGTAAAACGTGCCGGTCGCTGTGACGGAGTAAAAGAGTAGTTTTTGGACGACGTTGTTAGCTTTCTTGGGTGCTGACGAGGCAGAGGAAGAGCTGGCTGTGGTCCCGGTGGTCGAAGTCGCGTTGGTACTGGTCGGACGCTGTCGAGACGGTTACTTGACAGGTCAACTTGGATATGAAAAGTGTTTGCTCACTGTCCTTGCCCGGACGAAGCCTCTTGCTGGGATTCGTTTTGGGACGGTAATGGAGCGGTACATTGTCTGTACCGTTTGCCTAGTCAATGGACGCGACCGAGTTACACTTCGGAATGTCCCGTGAGACCAGTGTCTCCGGTGTCGCACGGCCTCTCGTGCAGGTCACTGCAGGAGTGCGCTTTTTATGTTGAATCCTACCCTACGTACTGATTTAAATTGGTCAAGACCCTCAGGCCTCAGCATTCAAATTCATTATCTTGTTGTGGATGAGCGTGAAGTTTTTACTCGCGGTGGGCGGCTGCTGCTTCCCTGATATAGCCTTCTATTCGCCTGCTGCAGTGCTCCTGGTGACCACTGGCAGATCTGATCTACCACCGCAACCCTGATATCCCTCAGTCTCTCTGGCTAAATCATCACCAATCCTCAAAATGTTCTGCTCTGTTTTTGAGGACGACGACTCCCTCTCGGAGATGCCCGTATCATGGCTTACAGATCGCGATCCCACTATCAACAACGAGAAGAGATTCACGAGCTTGCAATATGTCGTTAACCATGTCTTTTTTAATCCGAACCATCCCAAGTACCATGACGATCCCGGCATCAATGATACAGTACTAGTTCGTGCTGCATGCGTCGCCGCTCATGCCTATCACGAATACATCGATCACTCCGACAAGCTTCAGTGGTTGCGCATTACAACCATGCTGGATAATTTCAAAACTACTGTTGAGCCTTGGAGCTGGCATCTATCCGACGAGGTCGTTATATCTCAGTTGCGCGCGATGAAACCTGGGGGTATGCTTCCACTCTTCTTCACAAACGCTCCACTCATAATGTGTAGATATCCTTACATTCCCCATTCGATCTCAAGCAGCCGGCATCATCTTCAGGAAGGAGGTCCACTGTACCATCTACGAGCCGATGAACATTATTCGTCGTTTCCCTCATGTCGAGGGCAAGCTGGAATACTCGCATCCTGAGTTGGCTGTTGAGATTCCCAACGACGTTTTCGACAACTCTGACTTCCAATTCTCTCTTGCAATTTTCCTCTCTCACATGAGCCAAGCGAATCGTGAGGGTCAATGCCACATCCATAAAGGGTGGCACACTTCCGAATTTGAAGGAATTTGGTACACAAACTTCGAAACTTCCTATGATCGAGTGGACCATTGGGATTATTCTGGTCATCTGTTATATACCACAAGTTTATTGACCGGCATCTTGAAGAGTGTCGGTAAACCTGCTGAACCTCAGGCTACCTGCGTCACCAAACATCTCGGTCATGAGGTTGGCAGGCAGGATGATGAATATGAAGTAACCCCTGCGTGGTCTCGCTCGTTACTGTGGCCCCTCATCAAAGTCGCTATCCAATCATCCCTCGATCGCTCCCCTTCCGGACGTGCCACCTATAAGTACTTCATGTTATTCTTTATGTTCAGCCTCGCAAACCATGGCGTCTCAGCCGGTCTTTCCAGTGACCTACTTCATCTGATGTCAACAAAAATCCTCCGACGACTTCGCAAACTTGGTTCTACCTCCCCCGGGTGGCTGTCTGACGCTGTGCGGCAGACTTGCAACCGGATTTCGGAGACCATGGATAATAGGTGGATTGACATGCAGGCTGTGCAATGCTTATCGCCACTCTTTACCCCCTCTCAACTTGATATTACTAGAGATACGCACCTCGTTATCCCCCGTATTCACGAACACACTCTACCATCCCCCATGATCCATGACGGAGAACCACATCGCATCACCTTGCCGCTTGGACAATATATGCAGAGAACTCTCAGCGACTTCTTATCCTCCCAAGGCAAACTATTCAGGCAGGCATATCGTCATGACCCTCGCATTGCCCTTCGCAGCGTTGAACGCGCAGTGGAGCAAGGGATTGATGATTGGGTTGTCTGTGTTCAAAATCCAGACGAGGCTTGCTCCCAGCTCGAGATCTTGGCGGATCGGTATCTGTCGGGCGCGAATGATACGTATGCCTTGCGGGAAGGAGACCGCGGCGATCCCGAATACCATCCCGAGGGTCTCTCTACGGCAGTTTTGACCATAGTTGAACTATGGGTGGCTATCGACAAACTTGTCACGAATGAGATTCCTTTTCTCGTCGACTACTCTCCCGAAATTTCGCCAAGTCTCCTTGATCGGGTTCTCCTCCTGACACCTATGAGCTTTCATCGGGTTTGTCGCCTATACAAATATATTTCTTCCCGGCATAGTCGTGCATGTCAAGGATGGTCGGTGGCTTCAAGAGATTCGACGCCGCACAGTTTTTGTGTCCGGTATTTCGATAGCCATCTTCAGCATATTGCTCACATTGGGAATGATGTACTGCCCTCCGATCGATTACAGGCTCAAGCCGGTGTATTCAAGTCACACCATCCAACTCATCTTCGGCTTTGGGGTCGTGTCATCGGTTTTCTTCTAGGTTCCTTACACAGACTGTCTTTGCCACCTAACGGGAGTGACTCCATACCCTGGAACAGTGGATCACACTCTGAGATTGGAGACACCCTTTATGGTCAATGGCATGACAATAAGTGGCTCTTGTCTTCTGATCGCTTCGTATTCGAGCTACCGAGTGGAGTATACGCGGCCTCACGACTGCAGCAATCCATTACAAACACTATACACACGCCCAACCAGGTTTTGTCTGCCCAAGATAACTGCTGTGCTGGTCTTTCCCAAGCTGAATTCATTGCGTTTGCACACTTGCGGAGTGGCGGCTCACTCCAATGGATTAATATTCTGCGTGAGCTGAGGGGTAGAACACTCAACTTCCGTCATCCTGAAGTCTATCTGTTACTAGCCCAAGCATGTAGTCAGGTTGGAACCCTTTCTGTCACTGGATACCCGCACTGGCACCAAGAGCTTCAAGATACGGAGTTTTGCTACGCACTTCTGGACGAGCTGGAGGGTCTCTTGGATGACCTTGGTGCTGGTTTGTCAGATGGTCCGGCAATGGCCACCATCACTTTGTTAGCACGATCAGTTTCTGCGCATCAAGAATCAGGTCTCGTGGACAGAGTTATTCGATTGCTTCGAGAAGTGCGCCGGAAGACGTTTGATTGGGTGGAGAAGCAACTGTATGACATGATTATATCCCCTACAGATGAACAAGGCCGTCAACTGTTGGCGGATATGGCTGCAATTTGCCGAAGCACATTCGATGTGGGACCTAGCACAGTCCACAAGTTGCTCTACTCTGCGGAGGACGTCGAGGTTGCTCTTTCATGCGCCTTTCTTATACGCACAACATTTCCAGTCAATCTCTCGGGTACGTTGTGTGTAAGGGGAACCACTGGCATTATTTATCTGATTCATACTTTTTGGCAGAAATTCCCACGTATTCACGACTACTTCTGGCACAAGATCAAAACCTCTCTCTCGCCCTTGAAAGTGCTCTGAAGGATGCGATCCTGGCTGATCCATCTGATCTCGGAATTGACCTCGCCATTCGCAAGTTCTGGCCCAGCTATCAACCCAGTTCTGGCCGATGGGTTCCGTATCACAATGATCCAAGTTCTCACTGGCTTGTATGTGAAACTGAGGAAGCTAGAGACCGTCGTGCGCAAATCGTGCACGTGAATCTACTCAATGGGGTTCTTTTGCTTGATGGTATACCGATCGGGGACAGATTGCCGACTGCAATTGTTAACCATCCAGAATATCGCCGAATTTTTGGCGAGGTATGTTGTCATCTCAAGTCTGATCATGGCGCAGATTGAAGTTGACTATACAGTGTAGATTAACTTCGTAATTAATCCCTCCAGCCTCCTCGGAATGGATTTCGTAACACGGTTCATGGTTTCCAACCACTATGTAAGTTGAGTTCACCAGGCTGATCGCGCAACGAGCTGAGAACTCGTGCAGGTGCACTTCTCCCTCCGAGACAACGACCTAGCAATCAGAACTCAAGACAGAGGAAATAAATTTGTTGACCTCATTCCACACGGAAAATTGGAGGGAGACCTTCCTCCGATGCTCATTGAGGGTCATGCGCATTGGTGGCATCAATCCACATCCATTATCGAGATACGCCCTCTTGGCAGAGTCTTGGAACAGTCTCCTGAAAATTGGGAGATTGTTCCGGTGGCCGAGAACTGCTATCGTGTGACGAAATGTCACGAATCTCTTGTGGACATCAGAAGTGCGACCTGGGAAATGGCTTCCCGTCCATTAGAGCGCCTTGAGATTCCGGAGAATCTCATTGTCACTGCCTCCTCGGCGCATGCGGCTGATACCTTACCTCGCCTACGGGTATCTGTCACCCTGCCCCGCTATGGATTGTCCTTTTTCATCAATGAGAACCACGAACTCGAGTCCTATGACTTCAAAGATATGGTGTGTGACGAGAATCAATGTATCGGAACGCTTGTCGGTTTAGTCAACCGACTCATTCTACGTTCCAAAGCCGAATCTGAAAAGGACCTTATTCCGAGATGTATCCTCATTCCGGATGGTGAAGTTCGACTAGAAAAGGATGTCTGTCAAGTGCGCGTCATCATCGACACTGTCGGCAGGATGGCAGTCGACCCCAGTTCATTCGGGAGTACTAGAAGACTCACATACCAGTCATTCCCCCGCCAGCCGGTCACATACTATACCTATACAGTGGACCCAGAACTGGGGCGTCTAACAGGGATCACCGGGTTGTCCAGTGAACTATACCTTGCTCGCTTACATGCCCTGACCGGCAGTGCTTGTAGGCCAGATCCTTTAACAGGCAGGACAGGTCTGGAGGAAGCAATCTCTCTGGTTCATTCAATGAATATTAGGCTCCACCTGGTCGACTCGAAATCAGCAAATAATGAACATGTCTGGCCCTTGCAAAAGCTGAGAAGCCCACAATTACGCTTTGCCTCCGACTTCCCAGAACCTCCTCCACACTTCCAAGTGTTTTCTCTTGATGATTCAAAACCCTCTTCAGGTTCATATGCTATGCGACGTGAGGCATATTTGTTTCCATCTGAAATTGTGGAACGGCTTCCCAGGAACGATGACAAGGGTTTTCATCACAGTCGGACGCCCTTCCGTGACTCACAGCGAGAGAACACAAACACGGAGGAATTTGGATATGCCATAGCAGCCACCGTTTATCAATGGTCCTTTAATGCCCCCGGCATAAGCTACGTTTCAAGTTGGGCAGAAGTATGGCGTGATGTTGTCACCAGGATCACTCGGCTCATGAAGCAGTTCCGGTCCCCAGACTGGTGCTCAAATGAAGGGATGAAGGAGTACGTAGAGGAGCACTTGGCAGCAGTCGACAGGGGGCCACAGTCCCAGCGATTACAGCTTCTATTTTTTCTTCCTTCTCTGTTATCTGCCATCAAAGAACCGGGCGCAGATGCTATACTCCTCTCAGTGTTGATGGCGGTCGCGAAACAGCTGAACATTCATCATCCAGTAGGGATTCAGTCCGCACTTTCAGATGGCTACTACCCTGACCCGGAGATCCTTCGCGATTTTCTCAAGGACGCCTGGCGTAGCACAGATCGGGTCTCAGACCTGGACGTGAACACCGTGTTCCATTCCTTGCTGTGTTCCTGGCCATCGGCAAAGGTCCCAACAATGGAGAATTCTGAGTCCTATGACATGGAACACCTGACTTTGTGTCTCGGACCACTGCATTCTCGGTTGTACCACAATTATCTCGAGCTCAAAGACTATTTCATAAGCGTTGTCTGTGGAGATGGATTGCATTCTTTTCCTGCCCCGTCAATATCGCCGCATTGGTGTACACCGGAACTAGTATCCCCCGATTGGCAAACCCTCCTATGTCGCTTGCTTTCTGAGCGAGCTGCGCCGCAGCTACCAGCCGGTCGAAAACTGTCTTCCCACTATCTTCCGCGCCATAGTGTCCCCTCTTCTGATTCCATGCTATCAAACCAACTGTTATCCTGCCTGCGGTTGAACGACATTGGCGTGTCATTTCAGAACCAATACATCTGTCACCTCCTGGAGAGTGACCATTACTTTCATATGGAGCCTGAGGGACCAGCCTCAGCAATCTCTCGGGAGGTAGAGAAGCCTGCCCTCAAGATATTGGAAGCGCACTATGCAGAGTGCAGAGTCATTTATAGGGAGGCACTGGATGTTATTCGGGACACACTGGCTCCGAGGACAGACTTTGAACAGGCTCTCTGTCGGTCCGGTCAATGGCCACGTGTGACTCCCTGGACGATATTTCGATGTCTCGCCTTTACCTCGCCGATCAAGCTCTCGGACAGGTGGAAAATATGTCTGATCACTCTGGCTCATTTAGCATTGGAAGTTCAGCGGGCGCGGCGTTTGGTCCAGTTTTCCTTGAATAAGCTCGAAGAAGAGCTCTTCATGGAATTATCAAACAGGGTTGATGAAAATGTAGCCATAGAGTGTCTCGATTGGCTATTAATGGAGGTGCGCAGTGCGCAAGGGACCTTTATGTGCACTCAATTTTTTCTCGCTCACTTTAGCTGCAAGGAAATTTTCTCATTCGTCGCGTTCAAATGGACGCTGCAAGAGAAATGGTGTCCCCTCGCTCAGGGGGCAACACTGTTA
>JBBPMD010000836.1:0-12943 GCA_038090095.1 Zangia roseola | reverse complement strand
GGCTACATGTCCAGCAACGAGTTGTGTAAGGCATGCACGCTTCTAGAGGGTCTGTAGCGGGGACTGGCAAATTCTGTGACAGTAAGTCTAATTGCCCTATCATGCATTATCAGTTTCAACACATTCCATAGACGGACAGAGCCAGGAAAAAGCTAGACGCTCTGGGTCCTGCGCCAGGCAATTTGCGAACAATCCCTCAGTTTCGGCTAGCGCACATTCCGATTTCTATCGAACAACCTCAAGTAGATCGATAACACAGGTTCTGAGAGCGGAACTCCGTGCGTAGACTCCGCCGTACAGTCGAATTTTCGTAATAGATCATCAAGACCCACGTAATATCCACAGGAGAGGACGAGAAAGAGATTACATGCGTTGTGAACTTTGCTCTAGCCGGATGGCGACGCTCTTCCTTGGATATCACAGAAAGTTTTCAAAAGACGATCGCACTTTTCCAACAATTCCTTCGCCTGGGCCTCCTCTTCCTGGGATTGGACGAGCCGGACGGCCCCCACATATTCACGACCCCATCGGTTTGTCTTGGAAGCCCATACAGTGCTTACAAGATTACCGCGATTTGTTGAAGTGGTGAGGCTTGCGATGCTAGCAAGCGACAGATAGACTGCAGATATGGCTCCCTTGAAGATATCAATGGGATGATTTGGAGACCCCAAGAATCTTGCCTGGCGAATGTCAATTCAGTATCACCCACACCACCCAGTATACTGACTACTCACAACGTAGAACACTACAAACATCGAAAACGTCTGGAATGCTCCAAGTACAGCGCTAGCTATACTGGTACCAACAACACCGGGATATGCTGCGAGATGTCTCACAGCCGGCGTGCCATCTAGCTGCCCGTGAACCGCTTCCCGGTCCAGGTATAGGGATATCATGTTCATCTGGTACTTGGAGCATTCGTATGAATGCTCCGACCTGACTAGCTGCCAGTCCTGTGGGTCATAGAATTCGGAACTGGCTTCGTGTGACGAGATCCAAACCACTCGAGGATCACCAACTGCTGCATACTTGGTTAACATCGGTTCTAGAGCTCGGAACTAGAATCGAGACATCAGCGTCACACATTCGCGATTGTCAATGCACGCACCAATGCATAGTGTCCAAACACATTGCATTGCCATACCCAGCCCAACCCCTCTTGGCTCATATCTCCAACATGCTGAAGGTAGAACTTCGGTGCAGTGACTGCTCCGATCCAGTCCGTGAGAAGTTGATACATCGCCTGCAGCCAGACTATCCTAGCAAAGCGGGCAACCCCCGCATTGCAGATGAGGTGCGACACGTACGGATAGCTACGAATGAATGTTAGTTTGCGCAAGTAGACGTGCACGACGGAACGTACTTTTGAGTGATTTCATCTGCAAAGCGAAATACGCTCCCAGTATCGGCCAAGTCGACGGTGTGGATCACTATGTGCAAGTTCTTGTGAAATATTTCTGCGCGTCCATCATAGTCGGGCGAGCGCTTGGCAAGGCGAACGTGTTCATCAGCGATGTCGCAGAGTTTGGCGCGAGCGGACTCTGCGCGCTGTTTGTTTCTGCAGGCCAATATGAGCGTGAGGCCATCGCATTCAAGTTCGACCTTGTTTGACACTGCCGCCCGACTTCCGAGTGTCAACTGAAAAAGCAGACGCTGGCAAATGCCAAAACCGACACCGCTACAAAGTGTGAGTCGCTAAGACGTGGTGGCCAATGATAGTTCGCGTACGTATTGGCACCTGTGACAATGATGATCGGACGAGAGGTATTTGAGGACATGGTCCAATGACAAGTGGCGCACGCGCGTCCAACCTTACTCTACAAAATAACGCGTCACGTGGGAAGCATCCCTCCCCGAACATTGATATTAATGTAGCAGCCTCTCCATCACCAGCAACCTTTGACAATGGAAACAATGCGCTTCCATATTCACTTACACTTGTGTTGTAGCATGAGATATACCAAGTATATTCAACGTCAAAGCACCTCGATCAAGTAGACGCAGCCGCCCAAACTAACGCTATGCATCACGTTTCTTCTTCTTTTTCTTGGGAGAGTCACCACTGGCAGCGGCCACTTTAGCTTTTTCAGCCTTGAGGGCTTTCTTCATCTCCTTCCTTGCCTTCCGCTCGGCTTCCGTTTCCGTCTTCTCACCCTCCTTTGCTGCATTCAGTAATCATGTACAATAATCGCAGACAAAGACAAACCTTGGCTTCATTGCCATCCGGTTGCACTTGGCCATCACTCTCCCGTCGTTTCCGTTTTTTCTCTTTCTTGCTTTCCTTCGGTTCCTCGTCGACCATCATCTTGTCATCGTCGTCTGACTCAGTTGCACGTTCTTTCTCGGCCCTCCGCTTCGCCCTACGCTCTTCTTTCGCTTTCTTCTTCTCGGCCTTCACGTCAAGAACCACTTGAATGGCTGTCTCTAGGGGTTCCCGTTGCGTGGGCACGAGGTCAACCGCATCTGCAGCGGTGTTATATGTTTTCGCATCTCCTTGCATGGTAAACTTTTGTTGCTTCTTGCCATCATCCGCAAATCGTCGAGCACCGGACACGTCGTTTTGGTATTCAAGCGCACGCAACCGGGACTCCAATTTTGCACGATTCTCGAGACCAACGGAAGGGGCTTGATCCTCTGACTTGCCGTCGGCATCGGTAAGCGCGTCGACACGTATCGAGAGCGCAGCTTTTGTCGCAACCATACGTGCCATCTGTAATGTACGTCGATATAATGAAGTAAATCATAGTATCAAATTCACCTTTCCCTTGAGTTTTGGAGGTGCCTGGCCAATCAAAGATGCCTGTCGGCGATTCAGCAACGAGAGAGGCAGAAAAAGCCGCACTACACACATGGTAAATAAGCCCGTATTTGGGTGTAGCGTGTTTTGTTTTCAGTGCACGAAAGAGTGCTTTTTCGGCGCCAAGGATTTGGACTGTGGAAGCAGGATGCTTTGCCAAGTTCAAGAGACTCCCAGCATGTGATATCAGCCTTGCACCAACGAGATCACCAACGAGAGCCGTGAGATTTGGAGCAATAGCATTCATGCGATTGCGCAAATATTCTGCAAGCTGGGCACGGTATGCAGAAATGGAGATGACTTGGTCGCACAGAGCGTGTATATGTGATATGTCGCTGTCTGAGATCTCTGTGCCCATCGAAATTTCTGCTGCAGCTTTGAGGACGACCTCTAGGTCCTCCGGTAAAATGGTTTCAAACGATGTCGTTGCTGCGTTGGTACGAAAACCCATAGTTCGAATAACCTTGGCATATGCCAAGTTGTCGGAAATTATTTTAGCCATTTCGGGAAAATGCCACCCATACCATTCCTAGGTGAAGGTGTCAATAATGATCGAACATGAAGAGGACGCAGTGTGCTCGCCTTGACACGCATGGCATAGATATTTATCTCCTTGTCCAAGTCGTCAAGGAGGGCAATGGCTTGCACTATCATAGTGTCAACTTTGTTGGGAGAGAATTTTAGCTTGAAACTGAAAGTTGCATGAATAACCTGATGCCCGCCACCATGGTCATACATACCGTGATAATGAGTGACTTAGACCTAAGCTCATGGTCGCAAGATCCTTGGGGTCCAAACCGTCCATCAAAGCTGCTATTTGAGCGCGAATACCTCTCCACAGGTCACTGTGGCCATCAGGTGTTAATGCCGAAACCTTGATCCCCAACTTCTTCGATACAGAGTGGGCTGTGAGGGATATGAGTACGCGCGACAAGAAACGGGAGTCTCACAATGCGTACCTAAGTGTGGATCTATCACCACCAATGATTCCTTGCCCTTGCCTTTGTCCACTACTTGTTCTGACAAGAACTTTTTCAGACCTTTCCCCAGTTTCCCATCCTGGACGGCCGTGAGATCTTCGACAGCAGTTGCTGTGGAAGTAAAACGATGTAAAGCCTTCAACTTGAGCCTTTTGGAGACGAGCTCGACACGTTAGTTGCAAGATGGAAGTTGACATGAGATTGACGCACAGTTTGTTTGCTTTCTCTGGTGTCTCGAATTCTTTGTATAAATCGGCTGAATCAAGCTTGGCCGCGTCGCTCAGCTTGAAGAGGCAGTAGCCCATCGCTGTCTCGTACAAGACGAGCATTTTGAGATGCGAGTGGTATCTATATGGGCTGACTATGTAGATAAATCGCGCTACCTTTTTTTCGAGCGTGGTAACTTGACCCACGAAAGGCAATGTTAGTATTACTACACTTGCCAGTTGACCATATAGATCAACACCCATGTCACTCAAGTTCTTGCTACTGCTCGCTTTCTTGGCAGCAGTCGCACACGCAGCCTTACAGAGTGCTTTCATCGATCATAATGTCGAAAGCGAGGGTTTCGTCCCGGTGACCCTGACAAACCTCTCAGCCGTTTCCCAAGTATCGTTCACAACTCTTTCACACCCCCGGTTCCCCAATCACGCTGTTCGTATCAAGAGATCAACCTTTTGTGACCCAACCGTATCGTCAGTACTTCTATCAGTCATATGTATCTCTTTATTCTTATTGCAATTAGTGTCTATACCGGCTACTTGGATGTCGACCAGGGTGCGAAACACTTGTTCTTCTACTTTTTTGAAAGCAGGAGAGACCCCGCTCAGGGTGAGTCTAATTCCTAGTGTATGCATAATGTGTTGACTTACGTCGCTTTCAGACGACGTCGTGATGTGGATCAACGGAGGTCTCGTGTCGCGTTCAATCTAATCTGCTGACTCGGACTCACGGGCCGGCACGCTCCAACAGGACCGGGGTGCAGCTCATCCCTCGGTGTACTGTTTGAGCTAGGTGCTGGCCATTATTTACTCCGATAAATGAACGATTTTAGATTGATACGTGTACGGGACTAGGTCCTTGTCGCATTGACACTACAGGAACTTCCAACAACGGTACAATCTGGAACCCTTATTCATGGAACAACGAAGCCAATATATTCTTTCTTGATCAGCCGTGAGTGTCCACATTCGTATGATCGCAGAGAATGCACCTTTTACGATAATGGTAGTGTTGGAGTCGGGTACTCGTATGCCGACGTTGGCGAGACTATCGAGACAACCGAAGAGGCGGCCCGTAATATCCAAGCTTTCGTCACCATATTCTTCGAAACCTTCAGTCAGTTTACTGGGCGACGCTTTCACCTGTCGGGGGAATCATATGCAGTGAGTGTATTGATCCAAAAGACGTTATAACACCGCAACATGACCACGCTCATCAGGGGCGCTATCTCCCCGTGTTCGCTAGTGAGATATATGATCAGAATATTATCGCCAAAGCCGAAGGACGTGCTGTTATCAATCTTCAAAGCGTCATTATCGGAAACGGCATCACAGACATTTCCACGTAACTATTCCATCCCTGTCCTCATGTACTGCTGACTCGAGCATTCAAAGGCTTTACCCGGGCTTGTATGATATCCAATGTAGTACATCCGCTTTAGAGGTCCCTTTCCAATCTATCCACAATTGCTTACAGATCAAAGCAGCGGTAAGTGAACCTCTGCGTCACACTGCTATCGCTCAAGTTCCTGCCTGTTGTAGCTACCAAAGTGCCAGGAAGCAATGCAGAGATATTGCATCGACCAATTCGATCATATGGGTTGTGGAGCTACAGTAGACTTCTGTGACAAGCATATCAGAGGCCCCTACTGGGATAGTGGTAGGTGAATTCCCCTCATGAGCGCGCATCATCCTTACACTTGGCCAGGACGAAATGTTTACGATGTGTCTATGGTTGCGTATATCTTTTGTTTCTCACTGCGCATTTGCATAACCAGGCCACTCTAGGTTTGCGAATCCCAGGACCTTTGTTATCCCGAACAAGCTGCCATTAAAGACTTCCTCAATCGCCCTGACACGCGTGCCACTCTAGGTGCCGAAAGCCCGGGGGACTGGGCTTCGTGCTCCGACGAAGTTAGCCGCAACTTCGTTTCGCACTTGGATAAATGGTCCCATCACACACAAGACTATGTCGCAGCTCTTCTAGCGCGTGGTATCCGAATCCTGATTTATGCCGGAACCTATGACTGGCAGTGCAACTGGGTGGCCAATAAGCTTTGGGTCGAAAAGCTCGACTGGAGTGGCAACGAAGCATACAAGCGGGAGACATGGAAGTCTTGGATCGTGAATGGGAATGCCGCAGGAGAAACGAAAACCAGTGGCAATTTGACGTTCGCTAGCGTGTACGGAGCTGGTCATATGATGAGTGCTTTCAACCCTGGACGTTTGCTCGCTATCTGACTCATGACTCAAGTCCCCCATGACAAGCCCGAGGAAGCATTTGCACTAGTATCTAGATGGTTGGCTCAGGCGGAGATCTAAGCTATTTGTGATAATACTGTAGTGTTTACTGCTTCAGTATTTGTTTCAAGAAGAGAACTTGATCGATGATCATCCAATGAGTCTGGGAAAGTTTGTACTATAGTAACCCTCCGCCCATGTAACCGTGTCTCTTCTACAAATGATGTAAGTTTGCTCTTCACCCACTACTAGCAGCATCACAACGTGCTCTACCGAATCCAAGGAAACTCGACATGCAAAGTACCCAGCAGCGTGTGTACGCAGCCAACCTGCGACAAAATCTTGGTTACCCTTTGCGCAGCCCTAGACCAAATATTGAGCTTGGTGATCCTTATGCCGACGAAGGTTTTCAGATTGGGGACGTTGGCCACGTCGATCAGTATGGTGAATTTAGGCTGCTTTTCAACATCAAGTTCCCTCCGACAGGGTTCGCTGTGGATCTTCCGAGCGACCCCCACTTTGATCGACCCATCCCCCGTCAAGGCTGTGACCGCGAAACGTTGTTTATGAGTGGCGCTCAGCGGCGTCCGGGGGAATCGAGGTACCTTACATCCCTGGGAACTTGTAGACTCATCACAAAGTCTGACTTCGCGCTTCGAGGACGAATCAGGGCTACAAATTCCTTGCTACATCCAAAGCGGGCGCCATCCTTATCCTCCCAGACGGTGTTACATTATCCGAGCTCGAACGCAGGCACTTTGATAACATTCAGGAACTTGCCACAAAATACGCAGTCCAGTGGTGCAGATATGCAAGGCGAGACTCACTCTATCTGCTTACTGCTGTGTATAAAACGAGAGCATGGACCCTGGGAGCATTTTCTGACGGTTTCACGAACGGAGAGATCTATGTCGATCGACAATCGGACACCGGCGCATACAATTGGGAATGTGCATTCACGATGGATCACCAGCAGGGACCTCAAAACAACCACGGTCCCAATCAGACTATCTTTATAAAAGGTTTCAAGATGACAGTGAGACGGGATTTACTTCTCGCTATCGAGCGGTTTGACTCGAAACCCGAGCGATGGTTCTCCCATCTCCTCGCCAAACTACAGCTGAAGGCCCACAAGTTACTATTCGGACCGAGTGAGTCACACAATATTGTCATGGCACCCTAGTCATCATACATTGCATACAGAGGTCGAGTACTTCCCCGCATTAAATTTCTCTCAAGTCCGTCTATTCGTTTACTACATGCGTAGTAGTAAACAGGTTATCTTCTAGCCCAGCCATCCTTTAGACATAGTCAATCATTTTCTATTGGACAAGGTATAGATGCCCATGGAAGGGTAACATCGTGCATGCATTAATTGTCTTATTCAGAATCATGGAGCTCAGATGGCCATTTCACATGATAACGACTGGATCGAGATGCTTGAAAAGGTTCCTCGTTACATCTGTGCCAATTATCTCATTGACACGAATGCAGGGATTACCGCCTGGGTCTTTGATGGAAGATGGCCCTCTCCGGAACTTTATGCAAAAGAGATATGCCTATGACTTGGATTCTGAACGGAGCAAGTGTTTAGTTGACACATTTTTTGTATGCTAATAGTATCACTAGACACCGTTTATCTGCGGAAGGATCCATCATGGTGAGTGTTTCTTGCTGACCCTAAGCACGCTAACATATTCGTATTTCATTGACAGGGAAAGCAGCACCGCCTACGACTGCGAGCCGACTCCCGAGCGCGGTGAGGAGACAAATGACGAATGTAATGCGGACGACGAACACGAAGTTCCCAGCGATGATTCACGACTCGTCATTACAAGTATGTACCATGTTTGCCCATAATAGCTCTCCAGTGGCATCTTTATTTTTTTTAAGATATGCGGCTTGAAAGTTTCGCTGTCGATCGCGTTGATGCTGGTGTATGTGTCCTGGTTCAGTTTGGGCCTACGACAAGGAGGACCGTGAATAAGCCGTACGCGAGCATCATTGAATGGGACGACGAGATCATGCTGTAGGTCCACCTTCTTCCCCTCTTTTGGCTCGTACCCATAGTTTCAAGGCCCTCCGACCTACCGATCTATGTTACTGTTTGCGGCGTGTTTCAGTTAGGCTCGAATCTAGGAACCCGAAAAATCTCCACGGAGCAGACGATTAATGCCGGGGATTTGTCTGGCACCTACAGTAAGTTCTGTGCCTTTCCGCAGCATCTCATGATTAAAGCTATACAAGATAAAAGATTTTTCTTCGGGGATCCTGAATCTCGTTCATCACTCCTCGTCACACTGGAACGGCACTTCTCGTATTGCGAAACCCATTTCAGTAATGATGTAAGACGGTGGATATACGTGGATATGACGCTCGCATTGCTTACAGATATGGTTTGTAGGAAAAATCAGGCTTTGTTGAGAAAACGGCTCTCGGGTTCGACGCTTTCTACCGTCATCACATGGACCCTCAGAAAGAATTCCTCGAAACGGCTCTTGATCGCTTTCGAGATGCTCTCGCGCAGTGTGGTCCCGACCATGCCCATCGTGCCACCGCGTGCTTCAATCTCGGAACCTTAGAATTCATTAGGTACCAGGGGAACGGCACATACTCCGAGATTACCACCCCTATTGGCCGCTACCGAGAGGCACTCGGATCCTGTGGTGATGGACATCCAGACCGGCCCGCTACATTGTTACTTCTTGCGCAGGCTCTTTTGTCTCGTCATGGACTGGAATATGATGAATCTATCACTGAGGAGATAAAGCAACTTCTGGCAGAGCTTCACCACGATGACAGTCGCGATCGTCGAAGTGCAGACGCAATATTAGCCACCTGTAGATTTCACCGAGCCATAAACTCTCAAGATCCAACCGAAATCGATGAACTACTCACAAACATGGAACGTGGCACCTACGAGCCTCCGTACGGCTATTTCGACCGGCCACGCCTGGTGCACAAGCTGGGCCTTGCATTTTGGCGTCGCTTCCTGTCATCGGCGAGCTTAGATGACCTGGACAAATCGATCGAACTGAATGCGGAGGCTGTACAGGTTCCAGATGGACATGATGACCGGAAGAACATAATCGCTTGCCTGGGCGACTCACTTCTTTGTGCCCTTGAGCAGCGTGGAGAGCTTACGGATCTCGACATGTCCGTCAGCCTTACAGAGCTTGGAAAGCGGGTCATCACGAAGCTCAATGATACAACATCCGCAGATGGAGCTGAACCGCGTTCGGAGGAGCTTCGAGAACAGATGGAACGGATAGCGGCTACAGAGAACCTTCAGGAACGCACGGAGCTGATGACGGCTGCTGGGAACCTTCGGGCGCGGATAGATTTGATGTCGGCACCAGAAAAGCTTCGTGAGCAGATAGAGTTGATGTCTGCTGCGGACGATGCCCTCCAGGCTATCATCGAGCAAGACCCATCACCGCGCAATCCCGAGGTTCAGAGGTCCATAGACGAGTGGAACGAGGAAGAAGGTTCACCGGTAAAGTGCAAGAGACAGCTTGGTGTGCTACTGAGCTTCCTGGGAGGGGAAGGTGAAATCAAGATATGCAAAGTGCTGAAGCAACTACATGTTGAGTGGCCCTACAAGGATCACAAGGTTGCGGGCACGGTGCGGGTGCTCCAGGGATATATGCCATATTTTTACAGTGTTCTTGCAAGTCGATTGAAGTGTTTGATGGAAGGATGGGCTTGAGTCGGGTCATTTTAAATTGCCTCCCGAGCTCTTATCTCCGTAGCTAGCCACAAACCGCACAAAGTTAGGTGTACAAGTTACCAAGTTACCGCTCACCATCTGCATTCATCTATAAGTTCCACGACCCCCGATCCCTCGCAACCGTTGCCCGTCAGTAGATAACAACAGAACGATCAAAAGGAGAACAGGAGAACAGTGTTCAGATATAACGAGTTGTCGAACCGAACACATGTCCAAGTTTGTGCAAATTTTCCGGAGTCTGTATAAGGTTTCCTCCTGCCACTGGTTGAAGTTACTAACTGAGCACTGAGTGCTGAGCACAGTCTGCACAGAAATACTCGTGGCCCGACACAATTCAGGTGACATGCCATTGCCAAGCGCGTGTGCTCTTGATCCTGGTCCGAGTACCTCAATTATCCAGCCCGCAGGCTGCGGTGCCCGGCGGCACCGCACCGCCCTCGTCGTGTAGGTAGGTGCCAGTGGAAATTTCTATAACGACCGAGGCTCTGAATGATCGACCCCAAAATAGGATAAGTTTGGTTCGTTCCTCAGAGCCTTATACGACGAAGTTGCAATGCGCGAGCAGTTGTCTCCTTCCTACCCCCGTCTGTTCTACTGTTTCCAGGACAGAGTCGATACATCCTGCGGTGAGTTTGCCCATTGTGCTGTTGTTACAACCTTTCAACTACGGATTACAGGCTTGGTTTGCCCAGGATCACACTCTGGAAGTGTCCCGTGATGCAGTGCATACCTCTGGTTACTGTCTACTTCCTGTTATTTGTTGTAGTCTTCGCGCGCCCATCGCCGCACAGGACAGCAGCAGACATCAAAGTTTTGAGTATGTGGTGAACTCCGGTTGTACTATGGACGAGTCCTTTGACTTTCCTCCTGTTTAGCGTTTGCCAATCTGTTGGAGCAGCTGGAATCTGCATTTTACACGCAGGCGCTCGAAAAATTTAATTCTTCCGACTTTGAGACAGCAGGTTTTGCCTCGTCTCAAATCCCGATTCAACAATTTGAAATGATAGCGAGCGACGAAAATGTCCATGTCATGACTTTGGAGGTCCGTGATATTTGTTATTTGATCAGTCGAGGAACTCGTTGAACAAGCTCTGCACTCCAGTCCGCCATCCATGCGCTCGGTGGCGAAGCCGTCTCTGACTGCACATTCGATTTTTCTTCTGCTCTTACGGACGTCAACATGATGATAGCTACCGCGCGGGTGGTCGAGAACGTCTGTGTTAGCGCCTATTTGGGGTTATTGACTCACTTGACCGACCCGGCGTTGGTCGCAGCTGTGGGAAGTATCATGACGGTCGAGGCTCGCCATCAGACTATCCTCAACCTCTTATCTAACGCAACAAGCATTCCTGGGCCGTTTGATGTTGTCCTTACCCCTGCAGATGCCCTTGTGATCGCGAATACGTTCATTTCTGGGTGCAGTTTAGGCTTTTCAGGTACGTCCGCCGAGCCCGGCCTGCCATGGCACTGCAAGTACACGGCCTGCCTGCTGACTTTATATACATTTAGCTAACCCCCCTTTGACTGTCACGTACGACGGCATCTTGCAAGCTGGCACGTCCCTTAATTTCAGTTCCCCTGCGCTAAACGGAGCCATTGACACAAAAGTAACTCTTGCTTCTTCACGTCGGGAATGACTGTTAGACCTAATGCGCTCGTTAGCAACTATCTTGTCATATCATGGTAGGAGGAACGAACGCGCCCCACGACCAACCCATGAATGACTGCATGGTTCCTGTCAATGTGACTGGTCCCATGTATATATTCATCACTAATCAGATGGCGACGGCATCGCCATATGGTACGAATGGTACACCGAACTCGACTATAACCGTCGCTGGCCCCGCGCTACTTTTTGTCGACCAGCCAGACCACATTGGGGAGCTAATACGGCCTGATCTCGACTCTGCTTCTGACACAATCCCCGGAAATATCATGATGTCGTCTACCGCGCCGACAATGACGGTGATGCCGTCGTCACCGCCTAGTACTTCCAATGCGACATCATCAGTGACACGTATGCTCGACATTTTATTTGCTCCTTCATGTAAATCTGATCTGTGATGGTAGCAACAGTCTCAGCACTTCCGAATACTTCCACGGCACCGACGACTTCTTTCCCGACGGTGGCCGCATTCACGACCATAATATCCCCTGCGCAAGCTAGTGATATCTTGTCTAGTCTGATTGGTTCAATTAATTCTCCATCCCTTTAGTAGAGCTTGTACAGGCGTAAGGTATAATGTTCTTCAATACCTCGTAAGAGTTAAAGGCAAGAATGCTGCCGCGGAAATAACATGAAAATCCGTAACAGAATGTAAATCAATCCTCGTCACTGTCCTCACTCGAAGAGGTACTGTCTTCGTCTGGACTTAACTCCCCACCAGCGAATTGGTTCAACGACATCGGTCGTCTGGCAGCCGGTGTTGGCTCTGACATGGCTGCCGCCAGTATATCTTCATCTAACCCTTCTAGTTGCTGCTCCATCTCTTGTTCGAATGCATCGAGATCAATCTCTTGAGCATCGATTTCCGCCTGAGGTTCGCCACCCACAACCGGGTCCCAGTCATCTTCCGAATCAGACTCCTCCTTAGGCGGAGGTCGTGAAGAAGGCAACATAACGGAGGTAGAAGCACCAGGGAGCGCGAGTTGTGCGGTAGGTGGGAGTTTTTGGACCACTGGCGCTGGGAAGGAATTCTGCCGTTTCGTGGTACGGGTGGGAACACCAAAAGCAAGGACTTCCTCAATTTCTGAGTCGACCATCTCGTTGGATTCGATTGCTGCTTTTGCTCTCGAGACTTCCTTCGACTTAAGCTTAGGCTTGGATATCGGCTCTGATTGGCTGGGAGGATTTTTGGGTTTGGACGGCAATGCCGGCGGTGATGCTTTAGTTGCAGCAAGAATCAATTCTTCCTCTTCTTCCTCTTCCTCCTCTTCTACCCTGAATCGTCGGTCCTTCTGTTCCGAAGGGGCT
>JBBPMD010000835.1:0-12944 GCA_038090095.1 Zangia roseola | reverse complement strand
CCCTTTCCTTGTCTTCTTCATCTTCATCTTCCTCATCACTGTCTGTAAGGTCTATAAGGACATCTTTTAACTGGATGAGTTAATGTAGACCTATGTATAGTAGATGATAGTTTGCTTACCTGTGGTATACATGCCATCTGGTTGTGATGGGTCATTGGTGATGTGGTATGGGTGATCAAACCAATCCTTGAATATGTGCAAGGAACTTTGGAGGAGTCTAGGATTGGATGTAGCATGCATATTCCAGCATATCGACTCCCCATCCCAGTCCTGCCCAAAATGCTTCTTGGGATATTTCCAATCTATCATACATTAGGTACATTGTCATGTATCACTTATGTCAGTATGGAGAAAACTACAAATCAAATTCAACAGTGTTGACACCATGAAGGTTGATGGCTGGATGCTCCTGTCACCACAGTATCACTGTGGCAGGATCATGCCTCCCAATGTGGTATTCTTCAGCCATGTAAATGTTGAGGAACCATACTTGACTTCTTCCAGCTGCTCTGCTGTGCTATGAAATACTGGTTTGCAGAACTCCAACACTTCAAAGAAATATTGGAGATTCATGAGAATTGCTCCTCACACATCCACATCAAGGAGCTTCTCTGGATCATCACACTGCAGAACCTGGGCTAATACCTCCCCATGCCATAGGAAATGGTGAACAAGGGACTGGTAATGGACTGGGATTGGAGTAGACCCTGTGATATTGATGCCCCTGATGTCATGTCACTCCAGTAGCACTTTGAGACCATTGTGCATTATGGCATATGCCCTGCAGGTATCCTCATACACCTCATTGATGTTGGTGATGGTGAGTGGGAAGAGTGATCCAAGAGGTAGCTTTTGGTAATGTGGAGTCAATTGAGTGGTCATATCTGAGATGGGAAACATTTATGTTAGTAATATGATCCTGAGAGCAATATTACCCACTTCTGGTGATGATGGTGCATTGTTTCATGGACCTAGTCAGATTCAAACGGGGAGAGTTATATATGTAATCTCAATCCAGATTATGTCAGCACAATTAAACACAATATCTTCATTATCATATCTCACTTTATTGTCTACTACAGACCAATGAGACATGGTTACTTGTGAATCACCCCAAGGATTGCCCAGTAATCAGTTCTAAGTGGGTCTTTACCAAGAAATATCATGTTGACAGCTCCTTTGAGCAATACAAGGGTTGTCTGGTCGCTCAGGACTCCCCTCAGCATCCTGGATTTGAATACCTTGAGGTCTTTACTCTCACAGTGTGTCTCTCCACTCTCACAGTGTGTCTCTCCACTCTCACAGTGTGTCTCTCCACTCTCACAGTGTGTCTCTCTACTCTCCAAATCATCTTTGCACTTGCTACAATCCATGATCTCCATCTATGATCAGTGGATGTCTCCAATATCTATGTATTTGAATGGTGAAATGGACTGCAATGTCTGTATGGAGCAGCCAAAGGGATGTGAAGAGGCAGATCACAAGCAGACATTCTGTTTGCTCAAGAAAGTGCTCTATCGCATGAGACAGGGTGGAAATCACAAAATGTGCACCACTCTAGAGTGTTTGGGCTTCACTCAAACATATTCCAATGCTGCTGTAGAGGAGCAGAGCTCCCTACTATTGAAATCTGTCATAACCAGCATCTATGACTCCCCCAGAAGGTCATTGGTATGTGACGTGCACTTCTCCCACTTGAAGGACTTTCTTCTATCATGTTTATATTGATCCACCTTACTCACTTTTACATCCACGTTAATCCACGGACCTATTTTTCGTACTTGATGTTTATTCGACCTAACGATTACTTTGGACATGTGCAGGTGACTTCGTCACACTCATATTTCATATGTTTTGACATTGACTTATGCTTTTGACTTATGTTTCCCTCTTTTGATTACCGTTACTATATTTACGCTATTTCAAATCATGTCGTGTCAAGTCTTGGGTATGCCCGGACTATAAAACCATGTGACAGGATACAAAATAGCATCTTTTGGATCCCCTTCTGCGTCTCTCATTGTTGTCCCTTCACGAGAAAACTTGTCCTCACCCCCACATCTTCGTCTTCATCTTCGTCCACGTCCTCGCTTGTCTCATACTTGTCCCATGTTGAATGATGTAAAGTGCGCTTGAAGACAAGCACATGGGTTAGTTTTTAGGGCGAAGGGTTCTTCCCAAGAGGTTCTAGGGAGAGTAGGATAGAGAGGAAGGCAGAAGACGACCACCCGAGCTATTGGAAAGTTGGTCCAATGATGAGAAATGAGGTCCAAAGATACGAAAGGTAGTCCGAAGACGGTTTGACGAGACAGTGGTCGGTAGAACCACATGCGGGGACGAGTACGAGGCGAACGAGGACGCAGACGATGATGATGATGATGATGCGGGGGCGAGGACAAGTTTTCTCGCAAAGGGACGACAATGAGAGATGCAGAAAGGGATCCAAAAGCTGCTATTTCATATCCTGTCACATGGCTTTATAGTCCGGGCATACCCAAGACTTGACAGGACATGATTTGAAATAGCGGAAACATAGTAATGGTAATCAAAAGAGGGAAACATAAGTCAAAAGCATAAGTCAACGTCAAAACATATGAAATACGAGTGTGATGAAGTCACCTGCACGTGTCCGAAGTAATCATTAGGTCAAATAAATGTTAAGTACGAAAAATAGGCCCATGGACTAATGCAGACGTAAAAGCAAGTAAACTGGATCAATGTAAACACAATAGAAGAAAGTCCTTCGAGCAGGAGAAGTGCACGACGCGTACCAATGACCTTCTGGGGGAGTCGTAGATGCTGGTTATGACGGATTTCGATAGTAGGGAGCTCTGCTCCTCTACAGTGTGCAGTCCTACCGACCGCTGTCTCATCAACTCGTCCTCAGACCTCTTTTTGTACCTTCAGACCTCTTTTCCCATCGTCGGACCAGCTTTCTGATAGCTTGGGTGGTCGCCTTCAGCCTTTTTCTCTATCCTACTCTCCCTAGAACCTCTTGGGAAGAACCCTTCACCCTAAAACTAACCTGTGTGCTTGTTTTCAAGTGCACTTTTCATCTTTCACTGCCATCTGTATCTTTGTGTGAGGTGATGTCCAGATTGCCTTGCCCATCTTTGTCAATGATATGACCTTTGCATCCAAATCTTTTGATGCTATCAAGCAAGCAATTGAGGATCTGCACAAACCCTTCAAATTGTGTAATCTCAATCGTACCACAGAGATCCTAGGGATCAACATCAGCTGTGATCATCAAAAGTGTTTGTTTACCATCTTCTAGTGCCAGTACTGCATCAACATGCTTCCCACTTTGATATGGCTGAGTGTAAGCCTGTCACAACACCCATGGAACTTGGACTCTGTCTTTGGCATAATCAAAGTCCCAGAACAGCAGAAGAGTGTATTTCATGTGTTTTGTTGATTATGGGGTGTCATAGGCTTATTGCGGCATTTATCCTGCACCATGCTGTTGGCCAACTAGCATCATTCACCTCAGATCCTGGTGTAATACACTGGAATGTGATTAAGTATCTTTTTTGCTACATTCAAGGCCCACTGAGCTTCAGCATCAGTTATGCTCCTGATCCCATCTCTTCTCAGCTCATCCAGACCCATTCTGATGTGAACCATGGTGGCTGCTGAAACAAGCCAAAATATCCAGAAGAGGTGCTCGGGAGATGTAGGTGTTATAGAGCTCTTGATAAGCCTAAGGGGCTTGCTATGGGTTTACTGGCTGAGGCCACTGTATCCAGAGTGTCGAGGTGATCACGATATGCAATGAGCAAGTTATCGGGTATTGACTTGGAGTGAAAGGATTTGAGAATAAAAGAACTGAGGACTTAAGGTCCACAGTGACTAGACTATATACTAGTACAGGATGGCAGTGCTAAGCTAAGTATGGTAAGAGCACTGTCATACAATAATACATAAGAGTCCGAAGTATTGGCTACATGAGGATAACATGAGGATGTGGGTAGAATGGAAGAGTATCTCATGTATAACGTGCAGCAAGATCTGCCACAATAGAAATGGAAGATGGGATCGGGAGATGCATCGGGAGATCTGGCATGGTACAATACCGGATCATAACAGCTGCCAGGATTTGGGGTGCTTTACCAGCACATATGTCATCAAAATCAGTACTGACATTGTCTCCTGGATGTCAAAGTGTCAGGCCATCATCACATTGTCTATTACCGAAGTGGAGTACATCACAGCATGCAAAGCAGACAAAGAGATCATTTGGATGTGAAAGCTCTTGCAGGAGATTGGTTTCAAGGCAACTTTCTGTTCTACATTGCATATAAACCAGCAGTCGGCAATCCAGGTGGCCAAACATCCAAAACATCATAATAAAATAAAACATTTAAATCTTCACCAGTATTAGGTTTAAAATATTATTAATAAAAGCATTATTTCTCCTTATTTCATTCCAGCTTCTAATATACCTACTGATCTCTTGACCAAGGCTTTGCCTCAAGTCAAAGTGTAGCATTTTTGTTCTTTGCTTGTTCTTTCTTCCTTCACTCCCACATACATATGTTAGTAGAGATGCACAATCATGGGGCATGTTAGCTTTCAGATTGTGCACTTTATACATTTTCACTACATTACTTCATTTAGGAGTTGTTTTCATTTGTTTCACACTACTTAGCTGTCTGAGTTCCTCTATCTTCACTTTCTTCACTTTCTGACAGAGGACTCCAAGTATGTAGTCTATAACTCTGCAATTTCACTTCAGTTTCTGACAAAGGCCTCCAGCTGAGCACCCAACTGTTAACAATAAGTGTGACAAAGCATTTATGTATTGATTGAAGCCCAATTACCCCATCCTACTGAGTAACTCTATGAGTCATGCTAGATACTTTCATATTTATGCTTACATTCATGCTGTGTACTTGCATCTATTGGTGATGGATTCATCTTATACATTATATTCTTCAGCTTGAGCCAAGTAAAGTAATCCAGTGTGAAACAACTCAGAAAACGTTGACTGGTTGTGTAGTGGAAGTGGTAAAAGGTGCTGAATAGTCAAGCTTTGAGAGGTAGAATGACAAGTAAACTTTGTTAGAGTCTACTGCTGCTAGTTCATGGTATATATACTACTATACATCATTTGTATCTATTTGGTCTAGGGCATAGGTGTAGATAAGAGTTCTTTGCGCTATTGGCTAAGTATCATAAGGAGTACACTGCCTTGGCTGGCGATGCGAGTGAGTCATAGATAAGGAATGTCATGTGGTCTGGAACTTATCCTATTGGACGATAGGTCCAGAGGCTATGTTGGATGTGGCAGCCAATAGGGTTCTGTTCCGAGCATAGGTTTTGCATGAGGTGAAACACCTGTTGGTCACGTGACTTCAAAAGGTGAAAGTGTCGAAGAGCGTTGTTCCGCTAGTGACCTTCTGAGTATGAGCATAGGGATTGAAGAAGATAGGGGTTAGAGGCACATTTGTAACACAGTGAATCACACAATGAGTCATGCAGATAATTTTTCACTCCTCATTTAAAGCCCAAAGCAAATGCTATTGTATTCATACTGGAACATCCTCAGTGATGATTGGTAAACCAATGGGCAGATCACTCACTTGCTTAGGGGTCATCTCAGACAGTTTCTTCACTATCTTTGATAAAAGAGGTGGAGGATGAGAGTTGGTATGTAGACCACAAATGTAAGTTTGGTACAACAGATCTTGCAATCCACTTACATCCAGGGAATTTCAATTTCTGAGATTAGTGAGTGTTAGTTACAGCCATTTGCAATAATATTTTCTGCTTCCATTGGTGTGTTGAAAGACTCGAAACAGAACTTGGCCCACTGTTAGGCTCAAGGTCACTGAACACACTTGAAGTTCACTCCACTTATACTAAACCCTCTTGTATTATCATATACATCAATGAAAATTCTATTGGGAAGAATGACTGTGGCAAGGTGCAAGTGGTGAAATTGAGATGAAAAAAATGTCACCAGACAGTCTTGAGACCAAACACCTTCACCCTATCATCATGCAACTCATGCCGCTTGGAAAACAAACTGATGGCTATCTCACAGTGTTCTGCATGTTTTTCATCAAAGAATCATTGAAGGTCACCAGAGGATGTCTTGACAGTCTAGAATCCATATGTGACCCCACTAAGCAAACCACCTGGACAGTATTGAATGAGGACTGTCTGGTTTTGTGGGATTGAATGGTGACATTCTCATGGCAAATAGTTCCAGAGGGAATGAGGATGGTAGACCTAGGGGGAAATTTAATGGCAAGGCTTAAGTTAAAGAAAATGACATTAGGTGGCTGCCTTCAGTAGGATTGTAGGAGCCACATGCAAAAATTGTACAAAGACCATATGGAACATTTGTGTTGTCAACATGGTCCAGTGTGATGACTTGGGTGTCCCAGTTGAAGTTGATGCAAGGAATATGCTATTTTCAAACACCCTTGTCAAGTCTGGGTGATTTTCAATCAAGCACTTGAGGTTGTCCATGTATTCCTTGTATATTTTGGGGACATCAAAGGTAAAACAGCTTGAAACTGTCAAGGGGTTAGAGAGGGAATTAATGACAGTGTTTACTACTCATGAAGCCTGCAGTACAAATGAAATTGATATCTTTGAGAGCCTATCAACAACAATCTTGGCAGGGGATTTGTGAATGACATTTCCAGGATGCCAGGAGGGTTTTTTAATGAGTAGTAATGGCTTGTACACCATATGTGAACTTACTTTTTGTCCCCCACTATGAGACACACTGACAGATAGGGAGATAAAATTGCCCCTGGACTCTTCATGACCCCTTTGAACATCATCACCAACTTGTTGAAGCATTATGCTCATCTGTGCATAGACTTGATTCCAATCAACACCCTGGAGATGACCAGTCAATACAGTGATGACATAATCCTGCTGGTCCACAAGGGCAGTGGGTTTTCTAAAAGAAATAAGCAATTGATGGGAGGGGAGCCTAGTAAAGACAAACAAAGTGACCATCCATCCCACTGTACCAGCTTGAACCCTTATAAAATTGGCTCATCTAATACCCATTCCTGAGGAGTGTCACATTGTGGCAAGTCCTGGGCATTGAACTCAATAAATATGGCTTCTGCTGCCTTGTGCTTCAGAAATAGCCAAGCACACCAGGATACTGGGTGGAGTACTCAATGTGTTTTTCTCTCCAAAGTACATAGGACTCAAGAAGGATTTAAAAAGAAAAAGTGTCAGTCACAGTTGAGAGAAATTACATGCCATCATCAAAGGAAGAGACTTACTACTATGTGAGCATGGGTAAAAAAGAAGTGTATTAGAGGCCTGATCTGACAACAAGGAAAGGCAGGAAGATGTGCTTATGACCATGGCTGGGCAAGGAGCAGAGAAGGTATTTGATTAGAAGCTTACCACAATTTTTTTAGCTGCATTGATTGTACCTTAATCATTACATAAGTGCTTTGTCACACTTATTTAGAGTTCCAGCCACTTGACTGTTTGTTGATGTACATATCTAGGTAAAGTATATAAACTCTGGAGTTCAATGCATTTGCTTTTTCAGCTCCTTACACTTCATAGTACACTTGATGATATGTGTTTAATGCTTTTGCTATAGCATGTCAGCAACTGCCTGTACCTTCCTTTACAACACTGTCCTGTCCCAATCCAATGAAGTGCCAGTGGGTTGGTCCTTTGACTTTATTCTCTCACAAGACCACATCTGGTCAGCATTCCTACTCTATTGCCTACTTCAGAATGTCATGGAACATGAAGAATACCTAGTCATCAAGCATACTGGAGATCACAAAGATTGCCTTGATGATCTTGTCTAGGTGTAGAACCAATGTATGCACATTCATTGGTATTATGACAATGATGGAAAAGGTGAGCACATGACCAAGAGTGACTATTTAACTCATACTGACATAAAGTACCAGTTGATAGAAAGTGTTCTATTGTTGTGACTAACAGAATATACATCAGTCATCCATACTACAGCCAACACAACTGTTTGGGGTGGAAGGCATTGCCAGTGTCACAATAGATCATTATCTTTTTTTTATTTGACATACTCTGATCACTCACTCCTCCAGGAATTCATCAAGTGCACATTTTGTATCAAGGCCCTTAAATATGACCATATTTTTTTTGACAACAATGGCTCCCTCATGTAACATGTCAAAGCAGATCCATACTTTGCCAATATTGGTCTCTCAGTTGATGTATTCCATTTTAAATCAAAACACAAGGAGATCCACACATTCTATCAAGAAAACTGCAACCCACCCACATTTCCTGAGTTGCTGAGCAGTGATGATACTGGATGGTTTTTCAACTCCTCTATGGCTGAGTAGGCCAATGTCTGGATGGGTGGATATCACACCATCTCCTACAAAATGCTGGTCAACAAGTATGACTTCTTCCTGGACCAGATGATCTTGTGACATGACTAGACAATAAAGGCAAAACTAGAAACTCAAGGTAATTGCCCTGGTAACTGGGTCTTATAGTCTCATTCCTCTCATTCAGTATTTTCTTGGCTCATGTTGTAGTTATTCTGTCACAATATACATGTTCTTTGTGTTGTATAATAACAATGGTCAACCTGTCCACATGTGAGTCTATGTCTAAATATGTACCACACACACTGAAAGTGATTATTCTGTGTTCAACAATCCAAGTAACAAGAAAGTACAACACATCAAAAGGTATCAGAGTATAGTAGGTAGAATGACATCAACTACTACTAAAAGTCAACTGTGTTCATATTGTCCTTGATTTCCTGGTGAACAAATGTAAACCAGCACTTGTTCTCTGTATGTCCATACCCAATGTACCATTCATGAGTTGACTTCTCAGGTTTCTTCCAATGCTGATGGTGCTCATAGAAGGTCATCAGACAAACTTGACATGAAAATGATGCCAGAATATTTATTCCATGGGATGATGCTTGTTGAAATTGAGGTGATATTTCTTGAACCTGCATTCATCTTGTCCACATAGAAGTTCAAAAGCCAATTGAAACCACATGCAGCCATTCTCACCTCTGTCACACTACATGATGTCAATAAAGCATCAGAAACAGGGATAACTTACATAGGTGAACCATCACCCATTGTCTTGGTTATGGATTGTCCAGCAGTATCAAAGTAGTTCTTGAGTGCAACCTGCACACCCATAGGTGTACCTGGATGGCAAATCAAATTGGGGGTCAGAAATGCCAAGGGGCAGTGAAGAGGCAGGTGAAGGTCAGGACACTAGAACATTGTTAGTAGAATAGTATACAAAGTGGAAGCCTGAGCATAGCTACTCACTGTCAATGAGAAAAAGAGTTGATATGAGGGTGAAAAGCATAGTAGGCAGAAAGAACAGCTCAGTTATGTATATATGGTAAGATTTGATGGTGATGATCTACTGGTGGCATGTCAGAGAGAGTAATAGAATATGAGTGTGTGGCAGTATACTCCAGTGGATGCCATACAACTGATATGGTGACACCAGCATAGTTCACTAGATTGGCTGGGTGGAGGCCATGGATACCAAAGGAAATTGGCACACATTAACAGACACTGTGAGACTATGATCAGAGTCCAATAGCCTATGAATGGTATAGAGTAGTACTCCCTATTATCAAAATCTGTCATATTCAGCATCTATGACTTCTCTAGAAAATCATTGGTATATGCTACACAGTTCTCCAACTTGAAGGACTTTCTTTTATTGCATCTATATTGATCTGCTTTTACTTCTACATTAATCTGCAGACCTATTTTTCATACTTAACATTTATTTGATCTAACAATTACCTTGGACATGCACAAGTGAGACCTGGATGGGACACACTCCACCATTGCCATCCAGGATGGTGACACATGCACAAGATGCATCCCAAGGTCAGATGGCCAGATATGCATGGGATGGATTACAGTTGTTAAATAAAGCCAATAGACATGAGAATCTGTAATGACAAATGTCTTGAGATATACTGTGGTCCTCTCTGCTGTCGCCACCCTATACATGTCTCATGGTCCAGACTTGAGGATGCATCTTGTGCATGCATCACCATCCTGGACAGAAATGGCAGAGTGTGTCCCATGCATGTCAGATGCATGCCAGGGACACATCACTCTCCCAGACAGCCTGTCATGCACACTTATGCAAATCCCTTGTAAATTGTGCCAGCTGATAGTCCCCATCCAATCATTCACCATCCTGGACTGCTGGACATTTGCAAGGTGTGTAGCCATTGAGCATATCATTCTCTTCTGATCAATCATATTCCATATTCCATAGGGATGAGTGTGGGTATACCCATGAGTATCATTCAAATGTCTGAATACATTATACCCATTTAGAGGTACATTCTTTGAGTTGGAGATTACAGCCTATACATATGTACATAGGTATACATTTATGAGAGATAGTTTTAAAGCAAGTAGCTGTAGTTTTATAAAATATTGGATTTCACTATGATCTCATACTGTTACAATATCTATAATATACATGATTATATGAGTATTAATAATAATAATCAACCATATCTCATCTATTCTTTGGCTAATCCTCTTGACTAAACAGTTGATCCAAGTAATATTCACATTTCATTGACCATAGGATAATAATGAATTTAAAATTGAGAAAATTCAAAATAAGAGTAAGGCTTAGTAGGATCTGGGATCAGTAGAAGAGCAAGGATTGGTATAAATACATCTAGTATAACTGACCCTCTGACAGACTGGTCAACAAAACTAACAACACTATCCAATAGCCAATTTAATTTTCTTTTTTTCATATACCCACACCCATACCCACCACATACCCACACCCATACCCACCACATACCCACACCCATACCCACCACATACCCACACCCACAACCCATGTGGGTTATCCATACCCACGCTCATCCCTAGCTCCAGGTACTACAACAAATTGAGCAGTGAGTGAAGCATCTTGAGGAAATGGAGGATCACAGACAGGACAAGTCAAGGCAATTGATGAACATCAGAGTGCGGGTCGACATGGGGTTAGAAATGGCATCAGAGGACTGGGGGGAATTGGATGTGGAGGGAGAGACAGATGTGGAGGAAGATGGAGAATTTTAAGTAGGAGGCATGGATAGAGTAATGAAAAAACATGTATTGATAAGGATAGCTATAGACACAAGTACATCAGCATTAGTGGAGCCTACTGTCTGAAGTCAGGAGCACATCAATCAGAGTTTTGCCATATCCAGCCATCTACTTGGGTTCCAGGTTGACTACTGCCTGACATGTGATCATGGTCATGCCAGATGACAAGTACACTCTGAATAAATGTCAACTGCTCACCAGAGTTCTTGGCTCACATCATATCCTACCATTTTTGGGAGCCTCAAGGGTACCACAAGAGTGGACATCACTCTAGACTAGGACCCATCAGGACCTTCATAGAGAATGCT
Source organism: Zangia roseola (assembly GCA_038090095.1). Classification (NCBI taxonomy): domain Eukaryota; kingdom Fungi; phylum Basidiomycota; class Agaricomycetes; order Boletales; family Boletaceae; genus Zangia; species Zangia roseola. The sequence goes on along the minus strand of JBBPMD010000835.1, from coordinate 1,528 downwards.
TGTGTCAAGTCTGGAACCACACAGGACAACTAGGTGTCACAGAAGACAGCAGACAATGATTCAGAGGGCCATGTTGTGTGGTCTGACTTTGTCAAGCAGAGCAAGAGGGGGTTGGGGGTTATCCGGTCACATCAATTGGGTTGTAGATGACATCTTGACAGAGGAGGAGTGGAACCCCTACCAAGTCATGGCTCAATGTGATACCTGCACAGTAAGTCCTTTGTTTAGCTCATGTCCTTCCATTGGAAGCTGAATCTGGTTCAGCTCCCAATGATGGAAGTCACACAAGTCTCAGATGCATGCCTTGCAATCAGATTGGTACATCTGGGGGAGCAGGCACATCTCCCAAAGTCTCCCAAGACACTCACAGATCGCATGCTCAAGTTCATCAATGCCCTGTTAGTGATGTCATGGAACTGATATTGAAAGTTGATCACTGCAGAAATTCCAAGGACAAATGAATGGATCATGAGCATAAAACAAACCTTTGATGGTGATGGTGCACATATTTTATTAACGACACATTGTTGAGTGGGCAACAGAGATCACCCAGGACAACTACAGTGGCTCAAATAAGTGTCCCAATGTTGTGAAACAGACCAAACCAGTTATCCGGTGTTGGGACGGATAAAGGTACTCTTGGTATGTTGTGGGTTTACTGGCACAGGGGCCACCACTAGCTGATGAAAGAGAGCGTGCTCTATGTAGAGGCTTTGCTTAACTTCGCAAGTATCACTGTAGATGCTTGGGCAAAAGAGATCGAGTATAAAAGAACTGAGGACTTAAGGTCGCTCAGTGCTAACCTATATACTGTTACAGGATGGCAGTGCTACGCTAAGTATGGTAAGTGCGCTGTCATACAATAATACGTAAGTGTCCGAGGTATCGGCACATGAGGATGTCATGAGTACAACATGAGGGTGTGGTTGGAATGGAAGAGAAGCCTCATGTATGTGGCGAGATCTAAGATATAGGAGGTGGTAAAGAGGGGCTAGATCTGCCACGATAAGAATGGAAGATTGGATCGGGAGATGCATCGGGAGATCGAGCATGATACGAATCCGGTTCGTAACATGTTGGGCCATTTTGAAAAGATGTCACATTTACAAAAGAACAAAAATATATCAGCTCTGACTCTTGCAGGGTCATCAATGGCCCTAACCCCTGCCCTGAATATGAGTGCTTAGTCATGTGATTTGGTTGGCATGGCACTGAGATATAACACTTTCAAAACGACATGTCATTGGGACACTTATTTGAGCATGATGTTATCAGTTATTTTTTGGTGAATAACATAATATCCTGATGGATGCTGTGCTTCAACCTAGTCTCATTATGTGACTTACATACCCCTGGGCACCATAAAAAATAGAAATACCACTCAACTAACCCTACTTCACTATAAAGTCCATTTCTATCTCTGCTAGAGCCCATATCCTTTTTCTCTTTGAATCTGGCATTTCTGTTGGGGAAATATCCTCCCAAACTGGTCTAGGGAAGTCCACTGTGGCCAGGACTATCAAATAGA
>JBBPMD010000834.1:0-12959 GCA_038090095.1 Zangia roseola | reverse complement strand
CATGGCAGGGGTTAGGACCATTGATGACCCTGCAAGGGTCAGGGCTGATACATTTTGGTTCTCTTGCAAATGTCACATTTTTCCAAAATGGCCCAACATTGGGACACTTATTTGAGCCACTGTATGTGGCAAGATCTAAGATATAGGAGAATCAATGATAGGCGAGATCTGCCACGATAGGAATGGAAGATGAGATCGGGAGATGCATTGGGAGATCGAACATGGTATGAAGCCGGTTCGTAACACTTATCACCCCTATCTTACCAACTCCGCCTTCCCTCCACATGGTGCATTCACCCTGTGTTCCATGCTTCCCTCTTATCGCCCTATCATGAAAACTGTTACAAACGCGTCTCTTACCCCTATCTTCTTCCAACCCTACGCTTCAACGAACGCACAAGTATTCAACGAACCGGCCCTCATGCAGTTCTAGGACAAGTGCTTACGTAATTAGGCCTCATGCTAAGGCTGTTCCCGGAACTCGTTCCTATTGGCTGCCACATTAACACAGCCGATGACAGCACCTATTTAATATATCACAGATCTGATCGTGGTTAGAAGCAATACACATTTCCATCAAGGAACGTTCTCCTGCCACATCAATTATGACATGCCTCATTGTTACCTGATGCATCAGCATCAAGGTACCAACCCCTATGATCAGTCATCATCATTCCTTATCGTCCAATGGGATTAATAGTAGGAATGGTACGACACTTATGTAATAAATACACAGCCACACATGTACTAGTATATAAACCATGCAATCAACGCCAGTAGACTCTAACAAAGTTTACTTGGTTCCTTACACTCAAACCACTTGATTGAGAACACTCTTCTCACATTCCACTTTACATTCAGCCCAATCATTTGGTTGTCTGTTTCAAAAACACCGTCCATGGACGGAACTTCCCACAACCCCCTCCTGATCTCATCTCAGGAGAAGAAGAATACAAAGTCGAGAAGATCCTTCGTCACCGTGGCAACCTGCTATCTCATTCCTATCTGATCCGATGGAAGTAATACTCCACCGAAGAAGACTCCTGGGAAATGGAAGCCAACCTGGCTAACGCCCCTGACATCCTGAACACTTACAAGCAGCTCCATTCCCTCCTCCGTCCTCCAGTCTCTTCATCCCCGAAAAACACTAAATGCACCAAAAACCCATCCGTTTGACGCATCACCACTGACATGTCGTCCACCTCGTCCACCAACATTGCCGCCCTTCTCACTCACCTCTCCAACACCCCAACCATCTCCACGGTCTTGTCCCTCACCCTGTCCTCTGTTCCCACTTCCCCCGCCTCCGTTACGGCCGAACCTGGCTGGGACGCTGCTGTTGAAGAAGCCTGGCATCCTTCTTCCCCTTTCATACCTTCCTTCTGTCCCATCTTTTCCGTAGACCTACCCCCCTCAGCTCATCGCCTAGTACAGACTCCCTGCTCCACCGACATTGACAACCGCCTCCATCACATCCTTACTGTTACATTTTCTTTCTTTGTCTTTCGTCTTTATTACTTCGTTCCCACTTGTAACCACAGACACTGCCTTCGGGCCTACGCGTATGCTGTACGAGTCCCGCTTATGCCATCTTTGTTGACTCACTCTAATTCCACTGATCCGATGGACGCATACCTTACGTCATATTCCTCTTGTCATTATCTGTTCCTTTTGCGTTGTGACTCATGGCATATGACTCACATTTCCGCTCTTCTTCGCCATAACTCACTATTTCTATTGTCTCTGATATATCAGGCCTTGGGCCCTTGCCCTGATCATATATAAACCTTCAATACTTCCCATGTATTCCTCATTCTTGATCCACCTAATCATACGCTCGATTATCTGGTCACTCTTGAATCACTCCTAAGTCAACTATCCCTAGTGCGACTTCCTTCGAATCCTTGTGTGTAGTGCTGCCTGTCAAGCGCTGCTACCTGAAACAAACAACCAAATGATGAGGGTTGAATGTAAAGTGGAAGTGAGAAGAGTGTTCTCAGTCAAGTGGTTTGAGTGTAAAGAGCCAAGTAAACTTTGATGGAGTTTACTGACATTGATTCATAGGTATATATACTACTTTTACATGTGGCTGTGTATTTATTACATAAGCATCGTACCATTCCTACTATTAATCTCATTGGACGATAAGGAATGATGGATGACTGATCATAGGGGTTGGTACCTTGATACTGATGCGTCAGGTAACAATGAGGCGTGTCATAATTGATGTGGCAGGAGAACGTTCTTTGATGGAAATGTGTACTGCTTCTAACCATGATTGGATCTGTGATATATTAAAAGATGCTGTCATTGGCGGTGCAAATGTGGCAGCCAATAGGAACGAGTTCCGAGAACAGCCTTAGCATGAGGCATGATTACATAAGCGTTTGGTCTAAAACTTTTGAGGGTTGAAGACTTCAGCGTTCGTCTTTGGTTTTGTGTCATAAGGTTCGAAGAAGATAGGGGCTAGATGTGCGTTCGTAACACTACCTACTCGTCTTGCCTCAGTCTCTATGAGCCTTTTGTTGAAGTTGTAGTGTAGTCATAGTGTAGTATTACATAAGACAAGTCACATGACTTCCATGTATATATAACTCGCCCTGTAGCTGAGTTATAATAGGACTTTGAATCACTCTTGATCTCATACCACCACCATCGAACGTTAGGAACAATGTAAGTAACTCAACGCAACACTTTCCTACATAGCCCTTCGAACAGGTTATGAGTCCTGCTCCGCCATTTGTGGTGTGCGGGAATTTCCCGCGCCCTATTCAGCGTTGTGATCATGGGTGAACACCTTGAACTATCCCTGTGCATTTTTACGCCCGATAGCTTCTAAACGTTCAGCACATATAAGTCGCGCGTGCGTTATACGCCCTCGACTTTTGTGGTGCTTAGACACTTGGAATGGAGAGACTTCGTCTCTTTGGACCATGGGTCACTGAACATCTGATGCGTTCTTACGCTCCCTTCATTCACTTTGTGATTTAGATTACTGACGATTCAAACCCTAGACCATTTACCAAACCAACCATGTCTGCATCCTCTGCCTTCAAAGACATCCCTACCCTCTCTGGCGCCAACTACCGAAAATGGGCAGAGCAAATGCAAGCCTATCTTCGCATGGCTGGACTCTGGCAGACCGCCATGGTGCGCTCTCGCCCTGAAGCGACAGAGGAGACTCCCGTCAACCAGGACAAACAAGACGTCTGGGACGACAAGAACGACCAGGCACTCGGTGCCATTCGTCTGAAAGTCGAGCATCACCTGCTCCCAGCCCTTACCGAGGACTCCACCTCCAAACAGCTGTGGGACCTCTTACAGTCCAAGTACGACATCTCCTCGATGGCTTCGGCCTTTATCGAGTTTAAGACTCTCCTCACCGTCACCATTCCCGAGAACACTCATCCCTCGCCTGCCTTTGCGAAACTCAATTCGCATTTCTCCCGACTATCGGAACTTCAGTATCCAATCAACTTAAAGGTTCAGGCCATGTGAAACAACCCTAAATGGATGAGCTGTTCATAGTGAAGTGGAGGAGTTGTGAATAGGAGCGAGCAAAGGATTATGTCCTTAGAGGTGTCAATCCCTTTATCAGAAGTCTTTAGGGGAAATCGCCAAGAGAACTTTACTGGAGTTCTCTGGCCTGGCATTGGGGTTTATATACTACTACAATGTTTGTATCTATTTGTACATACTGGTCCGTGCGTAGATAAGAGTCCGTTATGCTATTGGGCGAATGTCATTATGAGTCATAGGAAGCACACTGCCTCGTTGGCTGTGCGAGTGAGTCATAGATAAGGCGCATTGCCTTTGATACATGTGTTTGTCAGGTGATCTGGATCATATCCTATTGGACGAGAAGTCCTGTGGCAATGCTTTGTGTGGCAGCCAATAGGATTGTATTCCAAGCATAGGTTTGGCATGAGGCATAACACGTGTAGGTCACATGATCTAGAAAGTGACTTGGTTTTGCATGCGAGGAATGAAGTATTCATAGGGGTTAAAGACTGGAATTGGAGCATTTGTAACAAATAACTCTCTTCCAGTCTTCAACAGTCCATTCTTGGTACTTCAGGGCAAAGGGTAAACACTTCTTCTTGTTTCTGACAGCAAGGTGTGGCTTTTTCTTCTTTGTTACAACCTTGAATGTATGTTTTTTGAGGAGTCTTCTCACTGTCTGTGAAGAGACTAGACTAGAGATGATGGAATTGATACAGTGGGTGGCCTGGACAGCATTGTCAACTTTGCCTGTGGTGATTTGAAAGACTATGAGATGCTGAGAAGTGGCTGAAAGCTTGGAGGGATGGCCAGAAAGAGGTATAGGTCTATTGGGAAGGAGATCCTTGAGTGTCCTAGTGACAGTAGACTGGCTGACACCTAGTTTGGAGGCAATATGTCAAGTAGAATGACCATTAGAGGCCAGAGAAAGAATGTTTTCCTTTTGAGCAAAGGAAGTGCAACACATAGTGAATTTGAAAGGCATAAAAGATGAAGCCAGTCTTTAAATAGTGTCAGTTGGGGTGATTACTAAGATATGGTAACTATGGCAACCATTCATCATGCTTCCATCAAGGGTTACATATGACAGCTGTCAAGCATTGACAAATCTAATAGATGGTTTCATAATTGAGTCAATGACACACTGAATTGAATTGATTATGTATATCTCCATGGATATCTATTCAAATTACATGATTTTTTTTGGTATATAGCCAGGGGCAGGCACACTCAGGGCCCCACTTATACTTTGGCTCTATTTGTTCATGTCCCTGAGTTATATACCTAATACTCCAAAACTTGAAAACATTGACTCAATTTTGGAAGTCACTATATGTACTTTCTGCATTACTATTTATCTGACTTCTTGGTAGGACAACAAGTCACTATTGTCCTTGACATTGAGATGGGTAGACTTCCATGTCTATGCAGTGTCATACTTGTTATTCATTTGATTTCATTAATCAACATTGTTACAAGAAGAAACACCTGGCTGACCCTGCTCTACATCCTGATCCCCTGATCTTCTATCCAACCTCTCCATCCAATTGTCCTCAACCATTGTCTTCTCTTCCTTGTCAGGAAGAAGGTGATCCTCTTCTTATCCCTCAATTTCCCCTCAAAGACTTTGAGGATAAAGGTGAGCCCATAAGCACAGCCATGGCCTTCACATTCTTCAATGAAGAACCTGATGCCAACCACAATGGGGGTTTCTTTAACCAGGGATATCTGTCAACTCACTGCATACTGTTTCTAAAATCTCCTGTGTCAATGGTGTGTCTACTGTGGCAGACAATCCCCCCATGTTGTTCCCCATTTCTGATGGCCCATCCCTAGTGCCTCATTTGCTGGCAGAAGAGAATTTGGCACCCCCTCAGTAATATCATGGATGTAGACCCTCCCTCTGATGTGGAAGCAGAAGAAAGTCACTATGAGCTTTTTCCAGAGTTTAACATGGATCTAACAGCCTCTAGCTGTCAGGTTAGCCCATCCAACATCCCTAGCTCCTCAGTTGCCCAGCTCCTGTTATCCTTTGGACTTCAAGTGGAACCTACCTTCAACTTGACTATTTGTCTCCCATACAGATTACCAATCCATTATTTGCATGCTCATGGGCACCTTCTTTGAATGCACAAGTTATGTTTGTTATGACAAGACCAGGTAGGCCTTAACGTAAACTCAAAAGGCTCATAGAGACTGAGGGGAGACAAGTAGGTAATAACACTTGACAGGCATTACTACACACAAGGGTTCTAGGGTAAAGTCACACAAGAGATTGTTGACTTAGAAAGGATCCAAGAGTAGCCAGACAATCGAGTGTATGATTGAGTGGATCAAGAATAGAGAATACATGAGTGGTATTGAAAGTATAAATAATGTCAGGGTGAGGGCATGGACCAAGACCTGATATATCCAAGACAATAAAAGGAATAAGTCATAGTGACAAAGAGCGGAAGTATGAGTCATAAACTATGAGTCAAGATGCAAAATGAACGGAAGATGACGAGAGATATCAGACGTAAAGTATGTGTCCATCGAATTGGTGGAATTAGAGAGAGTCAACGAAGATAGCATAAGTGGGACTCAAACAGCATACGTGTAAGCCCCAAAGGAAATGTCTGTAGTCACAAACGGTAGTGAAATGACAAAGAAAGACAAAGAAAGAAAGACAATGTAACAATGTTTGAGTACTCATTTTTCATTCCCAAGTAAAGGAGAATTAAACAACTTGCTTGTCACTATGAATGCACACCAGGTGGAGAGTTTGTTTCCTGGTCCAATACCCCCAATTCTGATGTGGCCATCATGAATGGATTCAAATGCACTATGAACACTTGCTCCTCTATCACAGTATTTCCAAATGAATGGAGGTTCAATGAATACTGTATGAATGATCACCCTAGTATCTCCTCCAAAAACCATCAGTATATAGCAGTGCTTGTGTATTTCGTCTCAAATAACCATGTACAATGCCAAATGGTGGAGATTAACATGACTTCTTCTTCTCCCACTTCTCTTATTATTGATGTATGAAACCACATTGAAACTGTCAAACTCTATGCTCTCCCAGACATCTTCAGGCCTGCAACTAATGCACATGTTAAAGGTATCATCTTTGTACAGGTTGGATGAGATGACCTAACTTGGTCAACATCAACATTCATGACCTCCAACTCATTGTTGAAACTCCCAATGAAACAGATGTGACATCTGACCTCTTGGTTGCAAATGTTGAAAGGTATTATACTTTTGTTTCCCCTCAAATTTCCTCCCTGTCTATTTTTACATCTCAAGATACATATTGCATCCACTTCAGAACTCAGGTCAAAGCCCTTCAAAACACCTCAAGAGAAGGATACATTGAGAAAGTATTCTCATTTGATGGACTTGTTTCTTGTCTTCCTCTTATGCCCTATTGCCAATCCCCTCCCCCCTCTTTGATGTCCCTTTAATTCCCTTTATCAGAAGTCTTTAGGAGAAAGGCCAAGAAAACTTTACTGGAGTGCTCTGGCACTGATTCATGGACTTTATATACTAGTCTAGTATTACGGAAACTTACGGCTATTGACAGCTTAGCCATGAGCTAGAGCTGGCTAGTGCATAGCCAAAGTCAGCCAAGCACCACATGAAGCCCTCATTTGGTTAGCTTGTAGAGGGCTCCAATCATGGCTATAGATGTGCAAGCCGCCAGCTTAGTCACTCGCCTAGCCACTGTGTCGCCATGGTCGCTTGTCAACTCGTCGTCAACCTCATCCGACTCACTTTGCCACCCAGCAATGAGCAGCACATCTCCTCACTCAAGCAATCTGCCACTTCTTCCTCATGGGACCCCAGTATATACTTGCAGTTTGACCACCGGGTATCTCAACATGAAGCACATCACATAAGATCAGATCTATAATGTCATGTCAGAAGAAATGGCTGCTTTCTTCCTTGGTCCCATGCCACCTCAAGAGTTTCTCTCTACTTTCCTTCCAAGTTCACAATTCTTGAGCTTTGAAGAGGGCATGTTTAATACTCTGGCTAACCACAGGTCTAAGGCTCCAATGTACAAGGCATTTGTAAGTAATCAGTATTACAATCTTTCCCTTGCAAGTTTTAGGTATGAAATACTGAGATGAGAACCCAATAGGTTGATATCATTCAGCCACACCTCAAAGCACTCTGTATCCTCAAAATGTTGCACTTCCCTGACAGGGCCATCACTGAGTACCCAGTTTCTTTCTCACCTGACTGTACTCTTTATGCCCAGGAACATGGGAATGTCACTGAAAACAACTCTACTATCAGTGATCTCTATGTTGAATTCAAAGGCAAAGTGGATGAAGATGCTTTCCTTACTAATATCTCCAATGAAGGAATACCTGCTTTGAGCCACCAAGGAGGCCTAAATCCATTTGTGAGCAAAACAGCCAAAGGGGTCTCAACAGCCAGCCAGATTACTACATACACAGCTTTGCAGCTAGATTCACAGTATCACACCCACATATTCAGTGTCCTCATCATGGGAAGTTATGTATGCATGCCTCATGCATTGGGATCAGAGTGGTACAATTGTCACTGCACTGATCAACTATTAACAAGATCCTGAACTATTGGATTTTTTCACCCATTACAATGAAGCAGACAGATGGGTATGAGGACACAACAACAGCGTTTGCAAAGCCTCACCAGAGGAGACTCTAAAAGCTGTCTGTGCTGACGAGAGATTCCACATTGACTAGGAACTTCTTGTCGTCACTGTCTCTCTTCAAGGATGCAAGTCAAACTGTGGGGAGTACATTATCAAACCGCCTGTTGCCCAGCCTTACATGTCTCCTGGCCATGCGACCCACACTTCAATTACTTATAACCTTCAAAGAAACTGTGTCATCTTTTTCAAGGATTCATGGAGGGCTGACTGTGAAGGAATATTGAAGGAGGGTGATGTCTACATGATACTTAACAAGGTACGCGTACCCAATGTCCCTTGTGCTTGGCCTCTGGTGACATTGATGGGGGCATCCATCACTCTACATATACCCACCAATATGTTAATGCATATTAGGTATCAAAGTCTCAAGTTACACATGAATTCACTCCTCACACATACCATCAATTGGTCTTAGATGACATCAGCGAGTTGTTGGAAACCTTCAAATGCAGTCAAGACATGACATGTGGTGTTCTCATGGCTTTGACTGGTGTGTATCTGACCCACTCTACTTTGGACAATTGCCAACCATTTCTAGCTCACAAAGTCGCTTATTGGGAATGTATCATCCTGCATTGTGATATGAGCCCCACTAATGTACTTCTGATGGATTCTCCCTACTTCCAAGGTGGACTAATCATTGACTGGGACCTCTGTAAAAAGGTTGATCTGAATGATCCATTGTCAGGAGGTACTCACCAGTCCACTTGTATAGTATGTTACCTGGTTTCATCATACGTGTTTCCTGACAATGGTTTATGGCCGTAGACCTCATCAAGGGCCCCAAGATCCAGCAATCATTTATCCACGACTATTACAATGAAACTGGGTAGGCTTTAGCATAGACTCAAAAGGCTCATAGAGACTGAGGGAAAATGAGTAGGTAGCAACACTTGACAGGTGCTGGCTACACACGAGGGTTACAAAGGTGAAGTTGCACAAGAGATTGTCAACTTAGGAGGGATCCAAGAGTGGCCAGACAATTGAGCATATGATTGAGTGGATCAAGAATGGGGAATACATGAGGAGTATCAACGATTTAAATAGTATCTGGGCGAAGGCACGGACCAAGACCAGATATATCCGAGACAACAAAAAGAATGAGTCATAGCAAAAAAGGGCGGAAATGTGAGTCATAAACTATGAGTCAAGGTGCGAAGGGAACAAAAGATAATGAGAGATGTCTGACATAAGGTATGTGTCCATCGGATCAGTGGAATTAGAGTGAGTCAATGAGAATGGTGTAAGTGAGACTCAAACAGCATATGCGTAAGCCCTAAGGCAGTGTCTGTGGTTATGAACAGGAGAGAAGTAACAAAGAAGAAAGAAAATGTAACAATGACATTGAGTCCACTTTCTTCATCCTGCTGTGGATTGGTATCTGCGATCTCAAATCCAGCTGGAACCTGTCTTGCCAATCCAGTTTAATTCACTCAATATTCCATCCACAAGTCTTTGGAGATTCCAGAGGACTGATGAAATCTATGTTCATGTGCTCTGATCAAGAGCTGGACATGCTTAACTTTTGTGATAATGAATCTCTCAATCAACTATTGTGCACTTTGAAGGAGTTGCTTACCATCCATCACAAGAAACAGCCAGAGAAGCCTTCCTATGTTTGTGGGCTCACCAATGTGATTCAACAAGCCCTTCTCAAATCTGATAATGTACCAGGTGCTGCTGAAGCTAACAGACTATCAAGTGAACAAAGGGGGTTTGAAGAACACCTCAAAGACTATGATGGTCACATGGCACTCCTCAAAAACCACAGCATTCCTATTGCTATTATCTGTAAAGCCATCAAAAATGAACCTTGGCCAACCACTGAACCTGCCAAAAGGCAGTAGTTTGTGCTCTTGCATATAGAGAAGCAGTCCTTACATTTGAGTTCCAAGAGATGCAGGGAAGCCACAATGGAATGTGAAGGTGGCACCATCATGGAATGACAGTCATCACAGAAGCACATCAGATAACAGGTTCCCCTGACCCCCATATCATTTCAACTTGCAATCTGTATGTGTATACTTAGGTCTTGTAATACTCAATGCCTGAGTCCTGTCAACCATCTGTCATGGCGTAGATTATGTAAAAGCGGTACTTGATTTGCTGTACATTATGTCTTAATACTTGAATCCAATGTCATTAAGCACTGTACTGCATGAGACTGCTGAGGTGCATCTGAGGCCTAGGGTTTGAATGCCCACTCCACATATATAGTGAGTGAATGCATGCATTTTTCACCTACTCACCATTGACACCAGCATAATGCCTCCTTAATGTATTTCCAGGGCCTCAAAGACTAAAATTGTCAATGATATTCCCTCAGACCCACAGGAAGGTTCTTTGGCTATTGCAGCCCTAGTGCCCTCTCGTCCATTGACTGGAAAGGGTCACCATGGTTATTCTTGTGTGCCAGTGAGTTCTGCACCTTCCATACATTGAGGGTTCTAGCTCAGTTGTCAATTATGACAGTCTACTGCCGCAACAACCCAAGTTGTTGATGATGTCCCTCAGGAAGGCTTTTGTGCTCCCACTGCCCCAGTACCCACTTGTTGTTCGACTGGCAATAGTCAGTGTGCTCATATAACAGTGAGTTCGGTACCATTCCTACACTGAGGGTACTAGCTCTGACAATTGTGAGTACTGCCATCAAGTCTACTGCAGATGACAGCGGTGAAGATTTTGAGTTCCCTGACAACAACAGTGATAGTGATTCTGACAGTCCCCCAGCTCGGCCAACACTCAATCACTTGATGGGACTTCCCATTCTGCAGTCTAATACTCTTGGCACAGACACCACCAATTCCAACATTGAGTCTCTGATTACTGATATAGCACTATTTTTCTATAAATTCATTAACGAAGAGGGTGTGACCATGAGACAATGCAATGCATGCTTGTGAGTAACCCATCCTTTGTCATTAGTTCCCCATTTTGATGAAGCAACAGGATGGATGGCCTTAGTGAAGAGCAGGCTTGTTGCTATGGCCTGAAAACAAGCAATAGTAACCTTCAGAAACACTTGTTCTTGAAGCATGGTCCCAGGTATTGGGAAGCCGCCACAAATCACAAATGGATGATTGTTAAGTCCATAGACAAGCAGGGTAAGATTGGCATGTTGACAAACTCACCTGGGCACCAGCTTGCTGAATACAGTCAGGATGCATTCATTCAACACCTTGTTCATTGGACTGTTGTGGATGACCAGGTGAGCATTGTTCTACTTGATTTTTATTGCTCACTTATCTCAAATTTAGTCACTTCATGTGGTTAATTGCCTTGAATTTCATGATATTTGCTTTCTTCTGTGACTTGAACTTGATGGCATCCCACATTGTGACACAATACATGAACAAGTTACCATTGAATGGGGGAAAGTGTTCATGGAGTTGTGTGATGAACTAGCTGTAGGTCATCTCCCTCTGTGATGAAATTATACTGACCTGTAACTGCAAACAACTCTCATGCAATCACATAAGTTTTACCGCAGATATCTGGTCGAGTGTGACTCTAATGCCATATCTCACTATAACATCGCACTGGATTGCTCAGGACTTGAACGATAATCTTGTTCTGAAGGCTGCTCTAATCGGTTTTCACTGCTTTACCAAAGCACATATGGGCAAAAATATCACTTATGCCATCTTGTCTCTCATTGATCATGCTCATATCACGTTCAAAGTATGTGATCATGTATTAAAACCAAAAATGTTACTGAAATGACTAGATTAGCCATTTTACTCTCAACAACACCTCAAATAACACAGCTGCAATGAAGGAATTGCAAAAGTTACTTGCTGTGCATGATGTTGCATTTGATCATCTCAACAATTACATCATGTGTTACCCACACATTATCAATATCTGTACCTCCCACATCGTCACCACAAGCACTCAAATCAGCAAGAAATATCTTGGTAGTAATGGTTTGGATGATGATGGCTATGAGGACATTGACCCTTCCCCTTGTCGAGGGCCTCAACTCGACAAATATTTCATCACATCGCAGCCCCCAGAGCACTGGGCGTGGCTTAGGAGTCTGAAGAATGACCCCATCAAATGTGTTATGGATTTTGTCTGCTACATACACACATCGGATTCCAGAGAGCAAGCATTTGCACATATCGTCTGACTCTGCACCAAGGATGTTAAGCAAGCATCCACCACTACAACTCATCCAACACATCAAGACTCGATGAGATTTGGTTTTCCTCATGCTCCAATGTATTTGTTTTCTTAAGAAGGCAAGTGCAGTCATTCGAACAAATTGTCAGTACTAACCCTATTTTGCATTGAATTTCTCTTGTTGAGTGATCTGTTTCGAGATAATGCTCTCCTTGCAAAGTAGAAGATCCAGTTTGCAAATGGCATCATTCAAACTGCCTATGGGGTTGTTCACTGCCTGGCCAGTCCACCATCTGACCTGACATTAGTCTTGAATTGTGAGAGGCTACTCTAACTCACCTCATACATGTATGTGAATTTGACACATGTTGAAACAGACCAAACCAGTATCTGGAGTTAGGGACGGATAGAGGTACTCTTGGTATGTTGTGGTTTTACTGGCGCAAGGGCCACCACTAGCTGATGTGTAAAGTGTGCTCTAAGAAGAGACTTTGCTTGACTTCACAAGTATCACTGTAGATGCTTGGGCAAAAGAGAATCGAGTATAAAAGAACTGAGGACTTAAGGTCGCTCAGTGCTAACCTAAATACTGTTACAGGATGGCAGTGCTAGGGCTAAGGGTAACTAAGTATGGTAAGTG